>NW_025905493.1:0-100432 GCF_018835915.1 Vigna umbellata
TAGGTTCAGGAAGCTGAGAACAAGCTTAATGTTCCTAATGTTGCAAAGGAACAACCGCATGATGTCAATTATTTTCTACTCTTCTCAATTAGTTATTTTTATTTTAAAATTTTTCTTGGAAATACAATTCCAGGGATTGCTTCGTTAAAGCACAAGTCAATATTAGTGCAGTATTAAACTTTATCTCATTCTTAATTAGGAAACAAAGGGTCATGAACCTAATGTTACTAGTAAGAGAGAGGTCCAAAACTACAGTCTTGTTGGTATACCAAAACTAATGCCTAGTTAAAAGCTTTTAATGAGGGTACATGTTTTTTGGAATTCCCATGAGGTAGTACTCATATTTCACATAGAGAGTAAAACTAAAAGCAGTGAAAATTTCTGCTAGCTGCATGTGTGATGTGGACTTGAAATCAATGAAAGAGACTCAAGGAATGTCTCTGGCTTTTTTGTGTTCAACTTTTGGGGACTTAGGGACAGATACATCAACGAGTAGGACACATGAAATTAAATCAACCACCTATATATCTCTCCCCATTTCAATCTTCTATATCATAACATAACATATTATGTGACCACAGTAGTTAACCATGGTTTGTAATATATACATCAGATAATGTTAGAGTATGTTTAGAAACTTGTTCAAATTTAAAAATAGATGAATCACGTGTAAGATATTAACATTATAACTATTATAACTTGTAAAATTCACATCTATGAATGTCAAAAAAATGATGTCTAGAAGTTAGACAGAAGCATCTTTGTTGGCAAAAGCTTGATTGTACCTTAAGAAATCCCAAAAACATTGCAAGTCTTTAAGTGTGATTGTAGTATCTTTCTCAAGTCTTATTTGCTGATTGTAAGTCCATTTCAGTGTCCAAAATTCATTTCACTCTGTAAATCTAATTTGTTTGTTTTTATGCTATTGAAAAGCTTGAAGAAGCTTAAATTGGTGTTGCCTGAGACCTCACAGGACGTACAGCATATCCCTTCGACACAGTCAGGACCGTCCTCGTCATCACCCGTTGCCCCTCAGCAGCCCACATCAGTCCAGCAACCCTCATCAGTCCAACCCTCATCAGTCCAACCCACACCAGTCCAGCCATCAATACAAGAGCAGGATGATGAAGATCATTCTGATGAAGACTATGTACATTATTAGTTTGATTTTGTTTTTACTTCTTATAGAAACTGTTGCATATTACAAACATTTGGATATTACAAACATTTGGAATTTAGATCATTTCGATGTTATAAAACTAGATAACTTTGGATGTTAGGACATCAATATGGTTTTATGTTTTAACTATAAATTACATGTTATATAGATTAATGCATGTTCTATTTCTTAATGGATGCACTATGGATATTGATTAGTGATTGCATCTTTGAGATGCACATTATGCACATCTGTATATACTTGAAAATTGTTATCGAGGTCTGTTTGTGCTTGAAACTGTTATGCAGGTCTGATTGTGTGGTTGGTTTCATAAAAAACAGAGTAATCTGTCATTTTTTCGTGCCACTTACCGAAGGCCTTTGCCCCTCGGTAAACACCAATCTCATGACATTACCGAAGGCTTTTGGCCCTCGGTAATTACCGAAGGCTTTTGGCCCTCGGTAATTACCGAAGGCTTTTGGCCGTCGGTAATTACCGAAGGGCAAAAGCCGTCGGTAATTGTTAGCGACAAGGGATTTACCGACGGCTCGATGGCCGTCGGTAGGCCGTCTGTAAATGGCTTTTTCCGACGGCTTTTGGCTGTTTCCGAGGGATTTTGGCCTTCGGTAATGTCCTTTTTTTTTGTAGTGTTTGTGCTTTGTGTTTGTCTTAGTGTGTGACTTTATGTCTGTCTTATTGTGTGTCTTTGTGTTTGTTTTAGTGTGTATCTTTGTGTCTTTCTATCTTTCAATGTTTATTTGTGTTTGTCTTTGTGTATGTGTGTATATGTGTCTCTATGTGTGTGTGTCTTTGTATGTCTCTGTGTGTTTATGTGTGTGTGTTTATATGTCTGTGTGTCTATGTGTTTATGTGTCTTTGTGTATGTATGTTTGTGTTAGTGTGTCTCTATGTCTTTGTGTTTATGAGTCAGTGTGTCTATGTGTTTATGCTTGTGCTTCTATGTGTTTGTGTCCGTGTGTATTTGTGTGTCTTTGTTTATATATATGACTTTGTGTGTATGTATGTGTTTTTGTGTGTGTACGTGTAGGTGCATTTGTGTGTGTATGTCTGTACATGCGTGTATGTGTTTGTGTGTGGGTGTGTATTTGTGGGTGTGTGTCTATGTGTGTGTGTATTTGTCCGTGTGCATGTTTGTGTGCGCGTATTGTTGTTTGTGTGTTTGTGTGTTCATGTGTTTATGTGTGTATGTGTGTGTTTGTATCCATGTCTTTGTTTGTGCATATATGTTTGTTTATGTTTGTGTGTACACATGTGTTTGTGTGTGTGTGTTTGCATGTCTGTGTGTATTTATGTGTGTGTGAGTGTCTGTGTCTATGTGTGTATCGTCTGTGTTTAATTCACATATTTTTCATTTTACATGTTGTCGTTTTTATTAATATATGACGAAGTTTAATTCACATTTTTTTATCCTAAGATTGATAGAAATTAGATTTGATATTTTAGGTGCTCCTTTATTAATATAAAAATAATAAAGGAGAATTAATGATAAAGGATGTGGTAACAATTTGAGGTCAAATTCTCTTTAAGAATGATGATATAATAAAGAAACTATCTTCAGAACATGAAGAAGTTTATAAAGAACATTTGCAATTCAAAATATCTATGATAAGGTTAAAGATCAAAATACTTGAATCTTATAATATTTCATTAAAAAGGAAAACTTAAGAAAAATAAAAATCATGAACATAATTAAAAAATAATTTAAAACATAAATAAATCATAATTTTATAAAATGTTACATTCACTAGGTGTCATGAAAGCACGAATGCTATACAAAAGTAAATGAAACTAAAACAATTTACCAACTTTTTGTATTTTTTTAAAAAGTTGTTCATTTGAGTAATTTTATGAGAAATTATACTATTCGTATACGTTTCCTTTATAATAAAGTTGTTGAAATATGACAATTACAAGGATTGATGTTGAGTCATTTAATGAGAGAGAAAGAAAGAAATATATATATATATATATATATATATATATGCTTAAATATTCATGTATTTAGACATTTTCTATTGTTTTCAGTTAATGAGACATAATATGAAATTGATATATGTTTATAGATTCATGCATTTAGATATTTTGGTGTTTTTTTTTCTGTTAACTTACCTGAGTGTTAAGTTATGTTTTAACTATATTAAAGTTAGAGACAGACCATAAAGACCAACTTAGATATTATAATTGCACAATGTTTATATTGAAAGTTCTACTCTCCCACTATCTTGATATACATTCTATAAATTATTTGTTTTCATAAACCTAAATATTTTATAATTTTATTATTAGGGATTAAATTACATTTTGAAGAAGTTACATCAAATATTATTATATCAATAATAATTGTTTATACAATGTAAATTCAGTTGATTCAATCGATAAATTATATTTTATATAGTCATGATTATTCATGCTAAATTTTGTTAAAATTAAAATACAATAACACGGCAATGAACATACGGTCATAAACATACACATCAACAAATGAATTACTAAATTTGGAACTGTGAAAATGACTTCAAATCTACTAATCAATCTAATCTATTAACGGTTTTAGTGGGATTAGGTTAAAAGATAATGGTAAATTTTAATATAAAAAATAAACTTAACTCTAATAATACGATTTATCTAGGTTAAATTGTGATGAACTTGTCTCAATTGACTAATAAATTCTAAATATTAAATAATATATTTAACATTCTAGCTTATGTTTTTTTGTTGAAACTGACATATTGGTTTTTAATTTTTTTTCTCCAATTAAGTTTTTATTTTTGAAAAATTAAAACAATGTCATTAGTACAAGATTAACACGGTTAAAGAGGATGTTATATGTTACTTTGTGATTTTTTTTTAAATACTTTTTTAATTTTTTTATATTTTTTAAAAAAATAAAAATTTGTCACATATCAAACTAACGATGTGTCATGTGGTAATGAAAATGTGACGTGGTGCTACGTGTGGAAAAGTGTGACGAAGAAACAACATTATAACTTTAATTAGGATTTTTATGGAATTTTATCTAATTTTTTATTTTTAAACATTGAAATTTCAGGTCATTAATTTGTTCACTGAGTCAGTCATTTTGAAATTCCACACCAACATTTCATGTCATTATTTTTTTAAGTCTTTTATATATATATATATATATATATATATATATATATATATATATATATATATATATATATATATACCCCTTTCTTGATCCGTCCCTGCTTCTTAGTAGATAGCTATATTTATTTTTTATAAATTTTTATCGAATTGAAAGAAAAAAATAATATGACAAATAGTATAATGAAAATATAGTAAAAATTATGCATAAGAAAATATCATAAACATATACTATTTGAATAAAATAACGTACTAGGTTTGTCCAGAGCATGATGTGAAATGATCGTGAATAGTTCTTATTCAATGACCTGTTAGGTAACTGTATATATATATATATATGCCTTGGTAAAATAGTGCTCAAGGGAAAACCATAAAAGGTGAATATTGGGGGAAATTTTTGTTTCTTGATCAGTAATCACGAGTCATTTCCTGCCCTAGAAAACGAAGAAGATGCAGCAAACACAATATTACTGTCACCATATGTTGTCAACATGTCTTCAGAAAGTCATGGTATTGTCTCACTACCTTTGTCCTTTATTTTACCATGGCTTACTCCTGCATCTCATTGTGATTTGAGTTTTGTATCATTAATTAGTGTTAATATAAATCTCAAGATTTTAAGAGAATTTTGTAAATATACTCTATTAATAGCATATGTGCATCCATAGTTGAATCGAATTCTTACTTTTATGAGACATGAGATAGTTTCATTCATCAACTAGATCAACCTTTGTCAATTGGTTAGAGTTATATAAATTATTGTAGATCTTTATTTTTATTAGATTAGGTTAAAATGCATCATTTGTTTACCTCTTACACATAATTCTAATATCCCTTATTCTTTTTCAGCAATTTCCTTTAGTTTCAAACGAATCCTCAATTTTGTACATGTTTTATTTCTTTTATTTGGTCCAATTAAATTACAACACATTTATTTATCATTGAAATAATTAAATTACTTAAAATTTAGAACAATATAAAAATTATTATTTAATTTATTAATCAGGTTACCAACTTGATATCACAGAATGAGACTTTCCAATGCACTGTGATTCTCTAGCTACCTCGATTTCTTGATATATGGTAAGTATTTGATTAGAAAAAGTAATAGTAGAAATCAAAATGCAGGGTTTGATTTCAAAAGAAACATTATTTTTTTAACTTAGATATGAGTGCTTAATGGCTCATATTTTGTAATGAATAATAACAAAACTAATACTAATCCGTTGTTGCTTCTAATCAGCTATACATAGACAGATTCTAAAACCACTGGCTATCACTCTCAAAATTAAAAATAAAACAAATGCATTTTATAATATTAATTTGAAAACTTTAACGCAAGCTTGATATGTCCATATGTGTTCCGACCGCATCATTGTTGATTTGGCAAACAACAAAACCGAACAAAATAACTTAATTTACGTATCATTTTGAAGATTAACATTGTTTGTATTCTTAGGGTTTGAGTCGACAAAACCATGTCTGTATTCTGTTTTTGTCATTTTGAATGTTAGAGAGTTTGCTGATATAAGAATTTGTGTCGTGGTTTAAGAATCAACCTCAATGGCAGCAGACTAATGTTGACAGAAACATTGCATCATGCCATTTACTGTTATTCACTCTAATAAACAATAAATTTACAATTCAAGTGGCGACAGCAAAGAGATTTAATATAGTTCATCGTGATTTTGGAAGGAGACAAATTGATGGAAGTTGAATTTGTATAATCCAACTTGTTATTACGAGCTTGAGTTATATATATATATATATATATATATATATAAAAAGAACATAATTAGCATTTATATAATTAACTAAATATAAATATAAATAAACTTAATATTGTTAAAAATATTCAATAAAAATACCAATTTTAATAAAAATGTTTGTATAATATTTATATATTAATTAAATTTTGTGAAGACACAAAACTGTTTAATTAAAAAAATTAGGACTAAATTGAGAGAAAATAAAAATATAAGAATGAAATTGGGACTAATGCACGTGACAATACCACTTGTCATGTCAGATTGTCATTGCCACGTGACACAATGTCATTTTGACACAATGTCATTTTGACACATGACACAATTTTATTTTTAAAATCATTATAAAAATACATAAAAATAAAAATAAAAATAAAAATAATAAAAAAATATTTAAAAAAAGGGATGAATTGACAAGTGAGACACTATTTAACGTGTTAGTACGATACTAATGACAATGACCTAATTGGTTCAATTTTTCAAAAATAGGACCCAATTGAAATAAAAAAAATTGAGGAACCAATCTACAACTTCCAAACAAGAATTGGGGATCGCTAGAATGCTTAAACCTAAATTATATTAAAAAGACTAAAAACTTACATATTCTATCTCTAAATGTATTTGGATTGTATTCTATTTTTGTTATTTTAGATTATATTTAAAATTTAACATAATTTTTTATTATATTTAGATTGAACTTTATTTAGATTTTAATTAAAAAATATTATATTTTTTTAAAATTAAAAAAATTAAGTGACTTAATCTCTTTAGTCCACCAATCCATAGTAGACCAGATTCAAATATTTTAGACTTCTTAAAAATAAACGGGATTGAATTGATTTAGTAAAATTATAGATATAGCCCAATCAAATAGTCATGACAGTTCTAATGTTAATACCAACATAATGGAAAATGTTGAAAAAATAATTAAAGTTGAAATATAACATAGTACATAAATACATTTATATACGTACCTATCCCCATATTTCCCTAATTAAAATAACGAAGCATTTATTCCTATCGTCATATTTAATGTGTCTAAAATAATTCTAATAATTTAATAATGAAAAAACTCATACGCACATTAGCTTCACTGTATCCTACCAAACACAGAAACAATTGGCAAATTTGTATATCACCCCGACAAGAACTGGTCTACCATTCAACATCAAACCACACGCAAACTAGTTCCTCTTTTAGTAGCCCTTGTCTCTCATTACTATAATCTTTTTACAATATTTTTAACCCTTAGAAAATAACGATTTTAGCATTATTGTTAGCCAAAAATATCAGAACTCAGTGTAACGACACATATATGTGTACAACCTCTGCACACTTTGTCAATACACAGACCCATGGTCTTGTAGCCGCACATAGAAACTTAAAACCTTCCATTAAATACGCTTCCATTTGTTTCTTTCTTTTCCATTTTTTATTATCACTCTCTATCAGTGTGCAATCTTCGTTAATAATCTATTATTAGCAAATAGTAAGTTACATTATTATTGCACTATTTTTTTATCATTGTGTTTCTTCTTGCTAGTTGTAAATGGGGTTAGAACATTTGAGTTGCTTGACACAAAATAATATATCACGTTTCATTTCATGTGGTTAAAAATTAATGATCAATATTATTATGTAGCAAAACAAATAAACTTCAAACACAGACAAAGAACCTTATGTTGCTGAAAATTAATGACCTAAAAGGTAGTTAGAGAAAACAGCCGCAGTTTCCTCGTACCAAAGTTGTATTATTAAAAGCTGTTTTTGTTTCTCTCACAAATCTTTTTTTATTGGTGTTTATAATACCAGCTTTGCAGCCCACAATATGGTTTTTCTTGGTAGTTCTCGTCACAACCGAAACCACTGATTTTTCTGCATCTGCCACCCTTGACTGCTACCACTTTCTTGGTTGCTTCTTAGCAATCATAAATGGTAGTTTCATTCCAAAAGACCAAAAGTCATAGGTAATTCATACTATTTTTTTCCCACTTTCTTGATACTACTAGATTTCTTTGCAATAACTAACATTTTGAAAAAAAAAACGTTTCTTATTTCTATTTATTTTTAAAATATAAGATATAATACTAATCTCTATTATTTTCAAGTACAATATCTCTTTGCATGATTTTTGCAACATGGTGTATTTTTCCGCATATCTTTGTTTAGTACTACTACTCTCACATAATTAATTAACGAAAATGAAATAATTAAGAAATATATACTGGAAAATAAAAATAATAATTTTAATACAAGAAATATATTGTTTTAAGAAATATATATATATATATATATATATATATATATTTAATTATTTGAAAAAAATTATATGTCCAACTTTTTTCTCTTATTATTTAAAATATAGGATTTTTGTTAACAGGCTATAAACATTCACTGTCTAGTGTGATTACGTTTTTTTTTAATTCTTTTTAGGATAAATTAATTGAAAATAAAAGGTGTATGTACAATATCGCTAAATTTCGATCAATTCATATTAATATGCAGATGAATTAACTTAAAAGAGAGATTTTTCTACCCTTTTTAAATAACCTCGATTATAACAAAATTATGTAATCGAGACTTCATGCCATTAGTTTTTTTGTAAAACATATTGCTTTGTGATAATTAAATTATTTAACTAATAAATTAAAACTAAATTTTACTTCAGACTTGAATTTATCATGTTCATTCCTAACTGGTATATTAATTTATATATTAATATGATTTAAAAAATTATTCACCCATGAATTTTGTGGAGATTTCTTTACTTTATTTAACAAAAAACGTTTTCTGATGTGTTGTATTTAATATAAATAATTTTGTTTTTGATAAACTCTTTCGTAAAAGAAACTCGACAATTTTAAAAGATTATAGTGACGAAGTTTATTTAAATTAACAAACGCAAAATAAATTTCAATTTTTATTAGACAATTTTTGTAAAATGTTCATTTCCCTGAATTAAATATCAGTATTATTATTTCATGTTATAAAATTAATGTAAATCTTGATGTATATATTTCTTGTATTTTGTTGAGAATGCTAAGTTTAATAAATATTCTTTTGTAATTTTTGTGAAAAGTATTCATTCTAATTTGTTATTTTTATCATTTCATATATTCATAAATGATACTTTTACACAACAAATTTGCACGTTCTTGTCACGTAACAATACCTCAAGTTTGGAAGTTTTGTTATTGTATGCGCAGATTTAACGAACATCCTAACTCGTTACGTGACCTTGGCAACAATTCTCTCTTCCACCACTTTACAATCTAACTAGATAATAACACTCTTCATGTTCACTATTTGTGAACCACCTATTAAATGCTAATGACTCCTTATCTTACGACTAAATGTATTTGTTTAATTTAAAATAGTTTCCAAGTACCTTCAACTGAATGATACACCCAATATAACATTCATTCAAACACACCTTAAACCTACGAGTCAACCAGCAACGACTAAAAAAGAATCTGCGAAATGATCATACTTTACTATATTTATCTTCAAGTGGAACCAAGTCTCAGAAGCCATTGCTTCCATCTGATTATTGGGTCAGAAAGATTTCCGTTCCCCATTGTCATCAATTGCATATAAAGTAATCAAGACCTAAAATAAACTTTAACACTATGGATAATAGGGTTTTCATTAGGGAGCTGGTTCAAAACTTGAATTGCCCATGCCTATGACCTCTCAAAAATGAGCCTAGCATTGCAATTGTTGCTTAAATGCAATCTCCGTACACTCTCCAATTTTTTTCTTCACATCATGCCATATGAACGGAAGCTAACCTGATTTAGGAGAATCATCAAATAAACATGAATCGTCTCCTTACAGAATCTCGTAGAATAAAACATTTTAAATGTAAAAATTCAGACACCCGGGAAAAAAAAATATTAAAATCGGTTTTCTCGAGCTTTTTCCACAAACATAGAAATAGATTATTAATCAGAGAGGATCTAGAAGAAATTTTTTATGCCACGTTCTAATAAAAGTCCTAGATAACTTAATTTTCCCTTTATAACACCTAAGAATTACCTGCGCGATAATTCCTGACTCAAATTCCCAAAGCTTCTATAAGCAATGACAACGAACTTTTGATGCGAGAAAGACTCAATCCTTACGTCACTCTTTAACACTCGAAAAGGAGTTCTCACGTCTTATTACATCATAGATTTTCATTTATAAATTTTTCGCACATAAAATGCAGTCAGAAGTACGTTTCATTAGTACGACAAGACCCATAAGCACGAGTAAGCACTGTTTTTTATTGCTAAGAAGTATGTTTGATTACTATTTCACAAAAATAAGCCAATTCCAGAAAATGTTTTAACAAGACTACACCACAAAGAGCTACAGTAACTCAAATGAGCTGGTGAGGTAATTTACCAAAAAAACAAGAACTAACAAACACACCAGCATTACTGTCTAACCAGTCAGCCAAAAAATCAGGTAGTCAAGTGATAATTATGATCTAGGAAGCTTACGATGAAATGAATAGAAGAGTGCAACGATGATCTGAAGAACAACCCTTTCAACAAAAATCTGACCTCAAGGAGTCAACTTCAACCCAACCTCAGAAGTCGTAATTTTCTTTTGAAAATAAATCCACAACTGCGTCATCAATAGATACAATTCCCAGAAAAATCAGAAGCAATGTTAAATCTTTGTATTCCAAACAGATCAACCAGCCCAAAAGCTAGGCACCTTCATTCAAGAATAAAATCAGTAACAGTCTACACCAGGCAGATTGAAGGTAAAAAAAATCCCTAACATGCTTCAAAAACACCATTGACATCACAAGACGTTAAATACACCAAATCCACAATAGAAGTAAACTAATTATGAAATTTGAAAGGGGGAAAATAGGGAATATCCAATTTTCGTTTTTTATTGTAAAGTATAAAAACCTAACAGAAAGTGGAAAATTGACAAGGCATATAATCAACAGACAAATTAAAATAAACTCTAACGAAGTTCCAGTTGCACATGGGTAGCAGGTCCAAAGGAGGATGACATAAGGAAATAATGAAAAGGAAAGTTTGCCTAGAGAAACAATATCACAACTCCATTTTTTTATTTATCCAGAAGTTTACAATATTAAATTCCAAGGCCAAAGATCTCCACCTTCATCTTCCATTAGGAAGACAGCCTTAGCCTTCCTTCTTGATTGAGTCATCTAATCCCCCATTAGAAGGTATCTGCAAAAAGTCAGTCAAACATTTAAGAGGTACAACCAAATAGCAGATGAGAATAATATTAGAAAAAGGAAATAAGAAATATGAAAATATAGCCTAATATACATAACAGCAAGTAATATCTTTAGAATGTATATCACCAATCACAAGATGTCAGTCAAATTCATTTTTAAAAATAAACCTGTACCTTGTATTGAAGATCATTTATTGTAGCTCTCAACAGAGCGTCTCCAACTATTAACCTCAGCATCTTCACAAAATCATCCCGGGATATCTGCTTTGACTGAATTAGAATATGATGAAATATTAGTGATATTATTACATCAATCAAAGTAGAAGGACATGAACTGGAACTTATTTTGCATACCCTGAATTGTTCATAATGTGTTTTGATATGATTCATATCCTTGGACGGAACCTGATTTCTGATAGCAGCAAAAAGCACAGGTAGAGGCATCCAAGGGGATTTCGGGACTTTTGGAGTGCTAGCAACTACACTATGAGCTTTTCCCTAAGGAAGTATCCAACATTTCAAAATTATATGGATAATGCTGTATTTATAGGAAATAAAAACAATACATGATTTAAATAAGACAGTTTTCAAAAGCATGATAAAACCTCTAAATGTGGTAGGTTTCTCTCCCAACAGACCTGAGCCCCATAAAGTTTATGCAGGAACTAAATATTCAAAGCTGCGATAACAACAAACTTTCTGCCCTTAATCACCACCCTGTAACTTTAAGACTACCTTATGTAGCAAAACCTTGTGGAACACGCAATGCTTCTATAAAGGAATATCAAACTATGCAAACTACTACTGTTCTTTTAGAATAGATCATCTACATATTTCACCATATCAAGAAATAAATCAAAACATAAAAATATTGGAATTTTAAGATACAAAAACCACAGTTAAAAAATTGTTTAATAACATTTTAAACCTGCAAAAGAATTAGATGCAAAACTAAAATATCAAATAACTTACATTATCTATTGCGGATGTCTCCGAGAGGCCAAGAGGACTGCGAGAGGCTGTATTAACCTTATGTCCACAAAAATGACCTGTAAAAATGAAACATGAATAAATGATCACAGCACAAAAGGATCATATTAATACATACAAGAGCTAAAGGGCAGAAACCCCTGCTCTTCTATTTGACCAGAGTAAAGAAATTAATCTGATGAATGTAAGATAGACCTCAAGTTGATATCAATAATCTACAGATGAAACACTATTTCTGAATATTAACATCTCGTAAAGATTTCCATGCAAATGGAAAGAAAGAATCATAGATATCATAGTTACTAGTTAGACAATATTAAAATGTACAACTTATTTATGCCAGGAAAGCTCAGATGAGCAGTTAAAAGGAAAACAAACTAAAGGAACAATGTATCACCTTCGGCATCAGAAGGGACCTTGAAGCTAATAACAAATTCGGGATAGATATGGGTGTTCATGTTCATATTCCACACAACATAGTATCGCGGACACTGAATATCATCCACCCCACTATCATATTCACAACTACTGGGTTGAAACTGACCACTGCCAGGACAGAGAATCTCCATGTTCCCCATTATTACACGACAGAGGGCCAAGTGTCGAACCCCATTTTCGTCAACATCACAATAACGTACACTACACAAATGGAAAAATTGAATCATTCTCCAAGCCTTCCAATAGTGTAATATATAATATAAATACCAAATAGTAACTTAATAAATTGGTTAAAAAAAGATGATATTAGGACAGAAGTAAAAGAACTTTGTATGTAACAAGGAAAAAACAGTGACAGTAAGAACAACATGAAGGTCATCACTTCACCCTTAATGTAAAAGGTGCATCAAAAACTGATTAGAGATGATTGCAGCAGTTAGGAATAAAACTCCATAAGACCACTACAGAACAAGTAATGAAATTTTTACAGAAGGAAATCCTAATGCCAAAAGACTGTATTCAACTTTTATTAATGCATGGACAATAATGCTTATCTTTATGAAATATATAAATATAAATAATTAAGTCAAGCAAACTACAAAGAAAAAACAATGCAGAAGATAAAAATAACATAAGCCAAGTATAGGTTAAAACTGGGTGAAAGAAAAAAATGATACCCCTTAGGTTTCTTACATATATTCGAATATGCAGAGACTACTACTCTAATTATAATTTAGTAGAGATAGATTTTAGTCACCAGTTGCATTAGAAAATAAAGGATTAACTTGCTCGTCAACCGTAAACCTTAATCTTAAAATGAGATGTCCATGCCCTATTAATCATCTTGCTCTTAGCCAATCAAGTATAAACGCCAAATAAATTTATCATCACTATTAAGAATATTTCCAGGTCCATGATATAAAAACTAACCTGGCATCAGGGCAGGAAGCAGCAGCAAGATGAACACCAATGCCATATGTGCACTTTGGTCCAGATAGTCCACAATGACCAAGTCCATACTCCATCATTGTAGACAGATCTCTTTTAGAAAAAGCAAGCCAAGCATACCGAATGTTTGCTTCCCCATGAATTTTTTTTGTAATTTCAGCTTGCTTCTGGAAAAGCTCCAACCGAGCTTGCATTGACGCACCTGAGCAGTGGTAAATCTCAATTATGTCGGAATCAGAACTGCCAAAACTACTCATTCCCTTGAGAAACATCTTTTGTACAGAATTTAAATCCAAATTTCCATATATTGATTCAGTATAAGCATCTAAACCTATGTCTTGATTGTGCTGAATAGCTTCACCAACGTTTCTGCAGTCCTGTTTGTTAATGCTATCTTCAACTTCTACATCATATTGACAATAATTTTGTTTAGTATCAATTTGAATACCCTTAACTAGAGCATTGGACTCCCCACTACACTCACTCAACCTGGATTGATCCACTCCATTGATTTCAACTTCTAAATGTAGTTTTATTTCGTTAGACGCATATGAGTCGGGACTTTTTCCATTTTCCTGTTCATTGGTATTGTAAGGTTCCTCGTCAGAGTAAGTATAGACTTCTGGGAAAAAGCAGTGACCTGCATCATCAATCCAAGCTATAGGTTGTTGCAAGCCAGTTTTCAAGTCCACCTTGCGCAGATGTAAAAAATCAAATACAAGATGATACCCATTTAACTCTATCTCCACAGCTACCTTCTTGACTTCAAGATCCTTCTTAACCAAGTCAACAACATCCTTAGGAAGGTCAAGCCATTCACCATTCCTATAGAACATCAAACGCACCAGTCTCCCACTCTTTTTATAATTTGAAAAATGCCTAACTAAAGACTGCCCAATATGAGGACCAGCGTTTGTCAACTTGTTTCTACATCCACCAAATCTCATCCGTTTGGCAACCCTGCTCGTTGATGACACATACGATGGCCAATGGCCCAAAATTGGTTGTGAAGCTCCACTGAAATGTGCAGCATACCGGGCCGCTCGCTTGCGCTTCAGATTGAGTGCAATCCTATCCGATACCTTTGCGATTTTTGCTTCCATTTCTATCTACTAGCCCAATATCTATAAACACGCTTAAATATAAAAAGCTCAGGTGCAGCAGTAAATAGAAACCTAGACCTTGAGCAGTTTCAAAGAAACTGTGGTGCCAATGGTGAAGACCGTGACATCAAGAATATTTGGCAATCCCTGAATGTTTAAAAATTTTGAGAATATTGAACTTATATATAGGATAATGAACACATAATTAACACGTTGACAAATAAAAAACAAGGGGTTAAATAATAAAAGCATTCCTGGATAACAAAACAAGTAGTCTGAAACACTTGCAATAGTACTATCACCAACAAAATTAAATAAAATATAATACTGAAACTTATAAAATACACAAAAAGTAGTCAAGACCTAAAACGCTGTAAACTAATTTATACTCAAAAGGCTTTAAAAACCGGGCATGTTTGGATAAACTTCTCCCGTGAGCATTTCAAGAAAAAAGAAAACGAAAACCTTTTTTATGACCCAAAATTAGCTTATTAAATAAATTTATTTTCCTTCCCATTCCGTGAAGCACTTAGGAAAAGTTTCTTCAAAATAGTCCCAAAACAAATGCAATGAACACAGTAATGTTAATTAGTTCTAAACTGAATTTATCCAAATTTACATCAAAATATTTCTGGATTACTTTTTAGTGTCAATGTCAAATTGTATTTAGGAGACCAAAAATTGCAAAACTCGAGAAAATACAAATTCAAAATATGTATAAAATGTTATAATAAAGCTAAAAAAGATTTATTAATGCAGAACCTGAAACTATTTATATTTAGTTTACAACATAAAGATCGGTCAGTTGTCTTGCAAAACATAAATAACCTTGAGGTCTAGACCTATTAAAAAGCCAATGCTAGTTAATTATATCACAAAATTCAATCAGAGCAGTAAGGAGACTAATAATAAACGCTAATGATTAGAATGTTCATCAAACAATAAATAGATAACGTAGGGAATAAAAAACAATAATATCAATTCCAAGAGGATCCCAATTTTATTATTTTAAAGACTCACTAAAACAGTCCAAATAAACTCAGAAAAATTACTGTGTCTGTTTCCATGGCACCGGCACCAAAACAAACTCATTCCCTGGCTTCAACTGTACTTTACCTATCCTCACAGAAAGGACTACAAAATAAACACCTAAAAACTGAACTCTTGCATAAAACTGCCAGAGAAGCTTTAGTTAATTTACAGAGCACTGGATGCAAAAGTCATGCAGGAAATACAAGTTTTAACTTTGCTCAGAAAAATCTAATGCAACCTTTGGAGAAAACAAATTTCAACTCTCAAGACATCTATTCTTCACCATCAATGAAAGGGCTATACGATACTAAGAAACCAAACCAGTACTAATGCTTGAAACTAACTAATAGAGCATAAAAATATGTGTGAGCAGGCTTTTAAAAGGACGTATTTGAGGATAAATTATTACACACTCCGAGATTACGTGATCTGGACAAAGCTCCACCATGTAACACACTAGTAATTCTTTTTTCTTATATTTAGAAAAGGGTCGTCTCTCAGGCTTTGAAGCAAAATCAAATAACGATTTTTCGTATGTAAGGCCTCCAAATGCACCCGATACCAAAGTCATTTAACATAAAAGGCTGTATCCCTCGTACCGCTGCTCGTATAACAGATAACTTTAAACAACAAGTTCACAAATCAAACAAACTTAAGAAATACCTCGAAATTGATAAAACACACGAATTTAAATAAATTTATGCATACCCAGCACTGCATTTAGTGATCCTACTGTACATGCTTTTCCCCGGAACAGCTCTGCTCCTGATGATCGAATTTAACAGAATAAAAATAAAATTCATAAAAATTTATATAAAAAGAAAATTTGTATAATAAAGCAAAGTCGTGTGGTCAACGACAACCAAAGACACTATACCGATAATCAACAAATTAAAACACCATCTGGTAAAAAAAAAACTAACAATATTACTTCTAAAAGCAAAATTAGCTCCCAAATATTACAGATAAACAGAAAATATTATTCAAACACCATGGACAACCAAACCCAAGCCCGATCTACTAAATCCCAGCCCTAAATCTAAAAGTCAAACGAACCAAAAAAAATTTCAAACCCTCGCAGATATTCAAATTCTGAATAAAAAAAAATTCAAATGAAAAAAAATCCAGAGAAGCGTCAGAAATTACCTGAGTGGACAAACATGCAAAACAACAGAATTACCTATATAATACAGACAAATTTTTCACCTCTTTTTTTGTTTTTTTTTTTTCTTTTACTCTATTTTCAATTCCCTTGGTGCATCGGAGGGATAGGGATACTATTTACACCGTTCTTCGCTTGAAGCGAAAAACCCTAAATGGAAGATCGGCAAATGGTAGGGTTAGGTAAAAACAACGCCTGTAGAAAAAAACTGATAATGGAGGCGTCTCCCCTAGATTCTGCAATTTCTCGCTACCCCTTTTCCAAGTAAACCCCCACAAGGTTCACACTGAGGATTTCATATGATCACCCGCTGTTATCCCTCTTTCCTCACAGCCTCCGTTTTATTGGACCGTGTTGCTTGCTGACTCACCATCTGTCACGTTTCAATTTTTTTTNAAGCGCTCGCGTACTAACACACTAACTAAAAATAACCGAACCGCCTTTAACTGTTAGCATAAGTCCTGCACCCCCACTTCTACTAATTATCTTCAACAATACTTCCTCTTCAAGTGTTTCTCCAAAGACGCATCAGCCCTCTGCTCACAGTCCAACACCTGTCTTCATTGCACGTGACAGGTTACGATATACAAACCCAGACAACCCAATGCAATCACGGGTAAGCTATTGAATTTAATTCAAGTAAAACAAAAGTTCCTCACCAACCAAATCATATAAATTATTTTCCCAACAACAGATCATTCAATTCATCCCTTCACAAATCACAAAATCCGGGTACTAGACTGACCGTGGTCCGGACTGTATGAATTCGTGTAGCTCGGCTTCCAATGCACCCCCGGTTGGATAGCTAGAAGACTCGTCACTGCCATCCCAATGAGGTTTAGTCCGTGGCTTCCAAGTTCAGTTATGACTAAGACCTCCTGCCATTCCCACACAGGGTGACATACTCCTCTCTACTTGAAACGAGCACTCACGGAATATCAGGGAGACCCCCGCCTTCCCCCTCCCGCCAGCTGAAGCTTTACCACATTCAAGACGGTGACAAATCTCAAGTCCGGCAAGAGCCGGTCCTCCCGGAACGCTCGGGTCAAAATACACAATCATAAGTTCCATCGCTGTACATCATAGGTCGCAACACTTAATCTTTCAAGCTGAGGCACACTGGGCAGGCTGAGGGGCAGCACTGCCAGAAAAGAACGACCGGCGCCCGCTTGGGAATCGAGGAGACGACCGGTAATACTGTGACCAAGAGAGGCTCGTTCACGATAGAAAACAACCAATACAGGGTATTAGACGAACGGCCCAGTATAACTTGCACTCAGGTAGATGAACGGAATCTTAGTACGTATGGAAAGAACTTAGAATGATTTAAGTTCAATAACTCTGGAATGAATCCAATGGATAACATAAATCAAACTTGTTTAGATAAATAAACCGAACAAGAGATAATTCAGGAGACAAACCGCCAGTCAATGACCGAGCGCGAAACTAGGCATTTAATGAAGTTTTGGACGAACGTCACTGAAGTATTGGACGAACGTTACTAGGACTATTGGACGAACACTATTTAAATTTATGGACGAACGCTATTACCGCTCGTTGATAATTACAGAAGGAACGAACGTTCGGTATAGGACCGAGCGTTCTTTACCACATACACATTTGGACGAGCGTTCGGTATAAGACCGAGCGCTACTTAGGACGTACGCTTTGGGTCGAGACCCACAGCTAATTCAATACATTTGAAATAAGATTTTTCATATGTTATAATATTGAAGTTACATTTGGAACAATATGACTAAGTGTTTGAATATATTCTCAGGCTTCTCAAATTTCTCACAAACACTCAGGGTATTTACGTTTGGCCGAACGCACAAGCGTAAGGTTAATATAAGAGGGCGTTCGTCCTACATGCGAATTCTTTCCAAATGAAAGGATTCAACTTTTTACAGAAAAGTTACAGAGAATACCGAACGGTCAAGGACCGTTCGATAACGAACTTGTGTTATCATACAAATCTCATTTTTAATTTCTCATTTACAATAAACTCATTTTCCAGTATAACTTTCATACATTTAATTAAGCATATCATAGCAAAAATCTATAATGTTCATGCATCATCTCATCATACAGCTCACATTTCAGTTTAATCCAACCATATAACTTTTCATCATTTCCATACAATCAATTCAATATCATATTCATACACCAAAATCCACTTATCATACATCATACTTCAAACATCACATAAACGCACATGCAGTACAGCACAATCACATGAATTAAATCTAATAAGCTTCCCTTACCCGGATTTAGCAGTGTGCGTTCGTTCTTCAGAAAGAACACCCGATTCCAGTACAATCTTTTCTACCCTTAACGTTCAACCCAAAATTCCTTAAACTAAAAATTACAGAAAACCAATATTGGTTCAGAGAAGGTGCATGCAAATTCAGAATGAGGCTTGCGTGTTGAAAATGAAGAGTAGTTGAGGACGTGCAACTTACCCGTTTCAGAATCCAAAACCGTTTGGTTCAAAATGAAGCTCACGGTGCAGGGGACGTCCTCACGGTGCTGAAACGTGAACGGAGCAGAGAATGGTGAGTTGCAGAAGAGAGAAGGAGAATGGTTTTTAGAGAGAAGGGAGAGAATTTGGAAGATCAGAGAGTTTGAGGAAGAAGATGAAATGTGTAAAGAAAGGGGAAGAGTTTTCCAGAAATCAATTTTTCTCTTCCCAGGCAGGACGTGTGTCCATTCTTCTGCTGCCACATGTCTTCCATTAACGTTTTAGAATGTTCTAAAAATGACATTTGGCAACTGCATGCAGAGTGGTGTGTGTGTGTTTCATGATGGCACTGCTCACGTGTCACAGTGCATTAATGGAGCAGAGAGGTGAGTCATCACCTAATTAATGAGACGTGACAAATAGCAGCGTAAGTTTGTAGATAATAACAGTTTAATTTGCCAGAAAATAGTTCGACAACGTTTGCTGTTAATTTTATTTTTCAAATTATTTTGCACATAAAAATAAAATAAAATTTTAGTTCAATTAATTTTATTTAAAACTGAAGCTAATTTATTCAAATCTAACATAATTTAAATTGGATACAATCCAACTTTCGTATATTAATGATTAATATTAGATACTCTTAATATTCTCTTAATATTTCTCTTAACATTAACATTTTTTCCTCTAGTTTTATATTTTCTTACATCTGTGATTCATCACGGTGAAAATTGAGTTGGTACGTCATTCAAATGGTACCTCTCATTTGATTACAGTCAAAGAGATGCTTCACACTGTAAGTATTTTGTATATTTTTTTCGCAATATTTGCTCAAATTTTTATAGTGTGATGCAGAAAGGGAAGTCATCTGATATAGTGGAGTATAAATCTGCACCCGATAATTGAGCAGGTAAAATTGAGGGAAATGTTGCTGAACAAATTAAGACAGTAATTTTGAATCTGAGCATATGAAGACAATAATAACGTTGGAAGTTTTTAATTTTAAAAGGAAGACTATATTTTTTTATTTTGATTTCTTTATATATTTATATACCAATTAGAGTATCCTAACTACTTCATTCAATTATATATTTTTATTTATTAATAAAAAATATATTGTCCAAATATGCACATTAATAATCTTGTGCCTTTCATGATGTATAGAATCATAATAGCTATTTTATACTATCCATCATACATAAACAAATCTTTCTTAGTATTACAACTATTGCCTTTACAAGAAGTTCAAGTTTTCTAGACATTGCGGTTTTGTTTATTTGTCTACAGTATTAATAACAAACTTTACTTTTTAGAGTATTGATATTTATAAGTTAAATAAATAATTTTTAATTTTCAAGTTTTAGAAATTAAAATTATATATTTTTCTAAATAATTATAAAAAAAAATTTGATTTATTTTTGTTTAGAAACTACTTTTAAACTTGTGCCTTATGTGTTTGATGTTTGTTTATGTGTTTGTTGAAAGAAAATTAGAGATTAAAGAAAATAATAATAAATGCTTTTATATGCATAATTAAGTTTTAAATAGAATTCAATCTTAAAAATAATTTATAACTTTAGAAATTCAATATGTCTATAAAAATATAAATAACTTTATAAAAATATAAAGGATAAAATATGTGAAAAATATAATACTCTGTAAAAGGATAAAGAATATGCATAAACATATAAAGTTGACTCGATAAACATATAAATTAGGATATGAATAGACTGATGTAATTTGTATGGCTAGATTCGTCTAATTAATGCATTGAAAAACTCTTTTAATATTTGTTCCACTCGTCTAATTAATATATGGAAAAAGTTTTTAAAAACTTTTTTTTGACAACGGATACGTGGTGGCTTGTGATTGGTCCGTTTGTCTAATGTGTATTATTAACATCGTCTATTTAGAATAGGGCAAACCTGTGTAATGTACTGCAAAATTCACTTGATCATAAAATGGATCATTTAATGTATATTAATAAATTTATCTAATATATATAAACAAACTCATTCAAAATTTGTTAGACTAATCTAATCGGTTTATGGACACATTCATCTAACGTGTATTATTAAACTCATTTAATTAATATATGGACAAACTTGTGTAATATATATTGCAAGACTCACTAATGATAAATAAAGTCGTCTAATGTATATTAATAGATTCATTTAATATATATGAACAAACTTGTTTAACATATAATTAATAAATTCATCTAATATTTTTCTTAAATGGATTCATTGGAGGAAAATATTGACTAAAAAATAAAAAATAAAGAAAACCCATAAATTCGTTTGTTATCCCTACAATAAATTTCAATTACAGTATATAATAAATTGAACATACGCTAATTGATGAAGAGGGTGAACTAAGTTTAAAATATCTAAGATATTTTAATTTTTCTTTACTTGGCAAATGAAAATGGAAGCTTGTTAACGAAGAATAAGGTGTATGAAGATATTATAATATAAAAATACAAGTCTAGAAGATCCTTAAATGAGAAAAAAAAAAGGCACACATGACTTTTGGTGGTGAAGAGATATAGGGAAAGTGTGTGGGAGAGGACAATGGGGTAATTGGTTTGATATATAGTAATTTAAAATGGAATAGAGAATTAGGAAATAAAATAAAGTTTTGGGAAGATAGGTGGATAAGAGATTTAGCTTTAAAAGATAGGTTTCTTAGACTCACATTGGGGGAGGATGGGTTTTGGAATGAAGATTAATGAATATGGAATTTGGTGTGGAAAAGATAATTGTTTCAATGAGAGAAATTATTGGTGGAAAAATTAACGAAAGAGGTACAAAAGTGTTCACCTCAAAGGGATTTGAATGACTAATGGTTATGAAAAGCAGATGAATAAAAAAAGTACACGATAAAGTCAGCCTATAGGATATTTTTTCATGGAAGTAGAGTGGATGATAATGATCTGTTTGCAAAACTTTGAAAATGCAGAGTAGTACCAAGTGATCAACATTTTGCTTGACGAGTTTTTATCAATAGAGTTGCAATGATAGTGGAAAACATAATGTGTTTAGTCTGTCTCATGCCTTCAAACAATGAACTTTTAAGTTGTTTTCTATTCTTATAGGGTAAACTATACTAACAATACGTTTTCTAAATCTCCATGGCTAGGCTAAAACTTGCTCATCTGTTTGTTAAAGGTTCTGCTTAGTAAAGTGGACTCACACACTTACATTTTCAGGTTCAAATTCAAATGGAGGTATTGTGGATTTGTTTGCAAATTGGTTGTAGCTTGTATAGTATGTAGGTTGTAGCTTTCAGGTGTGTAAAACAGGACGATTAGGTAGCAGCTTCGAGATACAATTTTGAATGAAGTCTCTAATAGTTGATACTTTTGTGTTAGAAAACAAGTATGAATGAAATCACTGCCAGTATTGAATCAAAAGTGGATTGAGATTTTGGATGTTCAACTTGTTTTTTCATGTTATTTCTTTGGCAGTGTTTGGAATTGTTTTGTGTGTATGAACACATAATGTTTTTAATTTTAAGGTTTGTGTGGCTCATCATGCCTCCACGTGCTGGAAATTCTGTTTTGTAATTTGATGATATTTTGGAAATTTTTTACTACCTAATGGCATTAATATTTTGAACGATATCTTTGGAAAAAATATATTTTGGAAAGATGATATGAAGAAAACTAACTGGCTTAGTGGTCCTTCGATCCTTAAAGAACATTCTTTATTAGGAAAAAAACAAAAAAGGGATCTGCAAGTGTATCTGAGATTCATTCACATGAATTCAACACTCTTGTAGGTCATAGCAAGATCAATATGATAGTTGAAACTTCAGTTCTACCGAATGCTCATCGATAACTTCAAATTGTTCCATAAACGCGTCCACGTGTTTCAGTGTGTGTGAGTTGTGATCTCTCATGGCTTCAGCTTCATGCATATTCAACTTCTTGCAGACCACTCTTATCTAACTTTTCTCATTTCTTTACTACAACAAATTGAAACACTTTTGCGTGTTTACTTTTAATATCTTCAAATAACTGTTTTCATTACCAATTTTCTTGAAAATTAGCCATTATGTCTAACATATTTTAAAAAATAAAATTTAATTCTAATTCAGCTAAATCAATTTATAAAATTAAATTTACATTCACTTTATATATATATATATATATATATATATATATATATATATATATATATTCAGACTCTAACATAAATGAATTTTTGAATCTTCTTAAACAAGTAATTATTTTTCAGACCACATTTACTTTCATTTAAATATTATCATTTAGTGAAGTAATGGACTTCATTCTCTTAATGCATTTGCATTATATAAATATAATTAACTATTCAATACAGAAACATCTAATTTGAGTGATATGTACATGCACATTAATGGGAAAAGGCTTTCCTTACAAATATACAATACCAATATTTTTTTCTATAAACAAATTATAAGTGATATGCTCTTATTGATTCAAACTTTAGAAATATTGCAAGTGTACACGCTACTTTTCTTTTTCTATGAACTTCTTCATTGGAATAATATAAATAAATAAATATATTAGGTTCCCACTTAAATTGGACTATACCCAACGATTATATTTTGTCGTTAAACAAGAAAAAGGATATTCTTTTGAGCTAGCCTTGATCAAACTAAAATATTAAAGTCAAATTTGCGTGGGGTATTGAACAAAAATAAACTGAGAAAAAATCGGTCAAGATTTTGGAAAAATTAGGAATCTAATATTCTAAATAATGTAAACAGAAACATGTTAATAATTATAATTATATACATATTGTAAGAATATTACAATTATTATTCACACAAATATGTGCGTGTTTACAACTATCAATGTGTTAGTATCCTATTTAGTGACAAGGTATCCATAGGTAATCCGGGTTAGCTTGCCAGTCCATATTATTAAAATACACTTCTTAATTAACATAGTGATATAATTTTTATATAAAATAATTATATTCCTAACACGTTATATCACTTTGATTACTGATTTCATTGTCTGTGTGTAAACTTTAAATTAATATATTAGGTATGGTAAGGAATGAATTTTAGAGATATATACAATTTAATTGATAGAGTTAAAAAGTTTATTAATAACATTCATTAGTTTGATTTTTTATTTTATAGAATTTTATCTTTTTAGAAAAATTGTCTACAGTATTTCTAAAAGTTTATTACCTAATCTCCATTTCCACCTGTCTAGTTAAGCAGTATCTATTAAACAATCTAATGTCTTTAATACTTTTACGTATATTCTTTCACTTTGTTTATGCTATCTTCTTACCCATCATTTTCCAATCACACTTGATAATTCATAATTGATATATTGTAGCATTACATTTAAGATAACATTCCATAATCTCACACTTGATCATTCATAGTTGATATGTATATATGTTTTAAACTCATATTTCAACTACAAACTCATAAATATAACTCGAATTCTTCTAATTTATTCTTCTATCTCTTTCTTCATTGGCACTGAATCAGACGACATTCCTTCATCTACTCCCGTATAACGAATTATACAATCATCGCACAAACACAAACAAGTAGAGTGAGTTAACATTCAACAAATCATTTATAAAACATGCATAATTACTTTGATACACTCAACAAACATCATATAATAATTATGTCAGACATCCTCATACCATCATACAACAATCGCACCATAGATACTCATCCCATCATACCACAATTCCTAATAGACACTCATCCCACAATACTCAATAAACATTCATCCCACAATACTCAATAGACACTCATTCCACAATACCCAATAGACACTCATTCCACAATACCCAATAGACACTCATTCCACAATACCCAATAGACACTCATTCCACAATACCCAATAGACACTCATTTGGATGATACGTTGATGAGCGGTCACGGGAGGTTATGCACTTGTGATGACTTCTACTTCTTCTTACAAATACACTTCCAAAATACTCCATACCATCCACAAGGTTAGTCTTCAACACTATGTCCAAAACCGGCACATAGACCAGGACTTCCTGCCCCTCTCACCACATAATTCATCCTTCTCTACTTGAGACTGTATGATTATTAGAGTATCAGTATAACCTCCAACAATAGGACCCTCAACATCAACATATACATTAATACCATATCATTACAGAATCTCTCCACGAGACTCATATCATGCTCATATTCCTCAACTCATATTATACCATTACAAAATCTTCCCATAATACTCATATCATGTTCAGATGCATAAATTCAAATCCAATATAATAAAATACAATCATCACAGAAATCATACAAAATGAATATATCACAAAATAAATTAACAGTAATAAAATATCACTATAAATGGTCACCGGAAAAGAATCAAATTTTGACGAATCAAACTTAACATAAACGCCATTACATATGACTAGTCACAACTTACTGGATTTGACCAAGGCTGCTCTATGATCATGGATGTACCAACTCCGATTTTTAAGATTCCTCTATCCTACCATCACAAATATAACCTTAATATAAAGGTTATGGAGAACTAAGAAGTTGAATCTGGCATAGCCAGTTAGACATCTTCTTATCCTTCCAGAAAGATGAATTCATCACATATTTTATATCAATTGAGTATATTGTATAATAGTTTAACAATATTTAATCTGTTCAATAAGATTTAAGTTAAAAACCTATCGAGTAGATTTCCAGGAAAGAGAGGTGTGTCACCATGGACAACTTAAGTACCAAGTCTTTCCTTAGCCAAAGTGTTCCTCAACTAGTTTTTAAAATATTTCTTATTTACAGATTCAATCTTTTGTTTTCTTCTTCATTCCTCAACTGTTACAAGATGTTTACCATCTGAGCTATTGTAAATTTTTGTTTAACTTATCATGTTTTAGTTATATAAACTCATTAATTACATTTTCCATTCACGAAGAAATTTATTATACTAGTAATAAAATTGTTACTATTAAGGTAAATATTTTTCATAAGTGTTACATTTTACATACTCTTTCTCTTTCTCTTTATTTATGCTATCTTCTTACCCATTATTTTCCAATTATGTATCTTTTTTAGCTTTTCTAACAGCATTATTTAGATGGTCTAATTTTCTAACCTACCAATTTAGTCCATTTCGCATAGTCTAGTGATGATCTACATGAATTAAAGATAAAAAAAAGTTCATATGACCAAAAATATCTACAAATGCTTTGTAATTAACCTTCTTTAACATATTATTTATTTTATTCTTAATAATATTTAAAAATTCTTTAACTACATAACTTAATCATATCCACTATTCATGCATTCATGAATCAAATTATGCAATATTGTATTAATATCTAATTTCGTATTTATTTAATTTAATAAAATTGTGTGTATTTTTATCAATTTAGATATAAAAAATGTTTATGCTATATTAACACAATTTATAAAAGCAATAATTTATTTGATATTTTAAGGATGATTTTTTTTTGAGAAAAACGTTTTTTTTTTAAAAAAACTGAAACACACTTATTATATTATAGATGTCAAAATTAAAAATAGGTTAAAAGTTTATTTATACATAATATCTTTTAAATAGTTTATCAAAATAAGGATTAAAAGAAAATGTGCTTTTACAATTGTATCCAAATATAAGTAATTTATGAACTTATAAAAAATACTTATTTTGATTTATTTTTCTTTCAGAAAACCTTATTCTTAAGCTTAAAAAAAAATCAACATATATTATATTTTCAATTTTTCAAAATAATAAAATTATGATCTAAAATATGATTACAATTAAAAAATTATTTTGGATATTTTTTGTAAAACTAGTATTTATATATTCTTTAGAAATAATAAGTTTTCATTATTAATATAAATTAACTTATGTTTTTGAAAATTTGTACAAAATAATCATTATACTAATTTATATCAAAACTATCCAAAAAAATTCGATAATAAAAAACTATCCAAAAAATTCTTAAATTATACTTTTTTTTTTGGGTATTCAACATTGTTTGTGGTGAAGAATAAGAAAAAATATCAATAAACTATCATGTGAAACTTGGAAACTGTTGGGGATAAGCAAAATAAATAAAAGAAATAACTGAAAATGCATTAAAACTGAACTAATTTAGTTTTTGGGAGCTAGCCCTACCCTTTCACAACCCACATTACATGGGGCTTTTGGAGCTGAGGCTTTAAAACAGTCTCTATTAAGTTGACCAGAAAAATTGGGTTCAGTTTTAAAGGGATCACGGTTAGTCCATGGGTCAAGGATTCAAATAATAGCTCTATCTTTCTATGTTTAATTTTAGTGTTTGAACCTTCTTTTTTGAATGTTTTTGTTAGAGGATTGAACTTACAAGTGTTTCAATTATATTCTTTATTGTTGATTAAAGAAAGAAAAAAAAACTTGCAAATTGTGTTCACAACAACATCTGCAAAAGACTTTTTTGGAGCAGTCTACANGGGTGAAGAATAAGAAAAAATATCAATAAACTATCATGTGAAACTTGGAAACTGTTGGGGATAAGCAAAATAAATAAAAGAAATAACTGAAAATGCATTAAAACTGAACTAATTTAGTTTTTGGGAGCTAGCCCTACCCTTTCACAACCCACATTACATGGGGCTTTTGGAGCTGAGGCTTTAAAACAGTCTCTATTAAGTTGACCAGAAAAATTGGGTTCAGTTTTAAAGGGATCACGGTTAGTCCATGGGTCAAGGATTCAAATAATAGCTCTATCTTTCTATGTTTAATTTTAGTGTTTGAACCTTCTTTTTTGAATGTTTTTGTTAGAGGATTGAACTTACAAGTGTTTCAATTATATTCTTTATTGTTGATTAAAGAAAGAAAAAAAAACTTGCAAATTGTGTTCACAACAACATCTGCAAAAGACTTTTTTGGAGCAGTCTACACATTCCTCTTAGGCAAATAATCTCCCACCGCAATACCTTATTCCCAACATTATCTAAACATAAACAAATCCAGGGGATTACAAACCCACCAAAGAAGAAGCCAAAATAACTGTGAAATTTAAGTCTAACTCAAACTCGCTAAGTTTATTTTATAAGGTTGAGTTATGTTTAAAGTTCCCTTCTTAACACAGAATCTAGCAAAGTTTGTTATTTTTTGAATATTTTGTTTCATATGCTATCTAGCTGCTATTAGACAAAATATCTAGTCTCACACTCGATATATATATATATATATATATATATGATTCAATGTAAGGACTGTGTATTAGAAGTCTTACATCAGCTAGAGATAAGGTCACTTTAGTGTATATAGATAAGTGTATATCTCATCTTATAAACCAATTTTGTGAAGTTAAAATAGACTTTTTAATAAGAACAAAAACCACAAAGACAAAAGTACCGAATTGTCTAACGTCAATAAAAAACTAAGAAAAAAACAATATAAAGTTACCACATCTAGAAACACTCATGAAAATATAGGGAAAAACAAACCACATAACAAAGGGAGAAAACCTTAGGTAAAAAGATAAACAAACCTATTAAATGATAATATTTGACTTATTTTCACACCTTAATGCCTATACTCCTATAGTTCTTTTCATTGTATAAGTAGAATAAAAGTAATTAAGACTCAATTGGTTTACAATGCAAAAAGAAAAACTAATATCATTAGTTTTAGTAATATTTTGTAAAACTAATTCTTATTAAATTATTTTTATTGAAACTTAATTTGAATATTAAAAATTCAATGAAAATATAATCTCAATTGAATGAAAGATATTCTTAAAATATTGTTATATAAACAAGAGAAAAATTAGTTACCAATGTACTTTCAATTGATACACTTTCTTTTACATTCAACACGAGGAGTATAATAAAATATACCCATCATTTCGTTAAGTTTTCAACCTTTAAATTAAGAAATTCAATACATTTCCTTTTTAAAATGTAGTGCTGCAAATAGAAATTTATAATTTATTGTAGTACTGACAACGAGACTTGTGGGGGAGAAAGAATTTACAATATTTGTTCACCGAGGGAATTGCAACTTTAGACGCAAACCTTCCCCTAAAATGACATGTTTCTCGTTTAAGAAAAATATATATTAAGTTTCCCACTTAAATTGGGCTAAGCAAATTATTCATTTTCTGCCAAAAAAAATTATTCATTTTGTCGTTTTGTTTGAGCTAACCTTGATCAATTTGATATATATTCAAGTCAAATGCGTAGGGCATTTGAAACAAACAAAGTGAGAAAAATCAATCAAGATTATGAAGAATAATATTAAGGGTCCAATTCTGTAGGTAAGTAAATAGAAACATGTTACTAATTATTTAATCATTTTCTTTCTCTCGCGGACTAATTTGTGGCAGTAAACTATATAGCTTCTTGCAGGGAATAAGCACCACTAGGGTTTTTCATTTTTTTTCTCAAGTGAAATATAGCTTTGAATTTGATTAGAGCCCTTCATTAGCTGTTTTAATTAATCATTTGCTATTGTCATACCACGTTGAAGAAATTTGGCAATCCAATTAATTGACTAGAAAAAACATAATTCAGTGATGGAAACCATAATTTCAATAAAAGATGCATAAGGGTATCATCAGGTTTGCTAGTTGGCAAGTATTTTGTTGATTAGGGCAAATGAAGAAACACTTTCAAACTGATAATAGCACTAAAGACAAAAGTAATTCATAACCTGAAATAAACCACCAAACCAAATCTTGAGAATCTACTTATAAACCATTTTACGCTATTTCTTCATTTGATTTTGTTCTTGTTCAAGAGAGATTGTTAAATTATATATTTTGGGAACTGTTTGTAGAAAACCATGTTTGCACTAATGAATCAAGGATCAAAGCATATACGATTTTTCAGACAGAATTAATGTTTTACTTAATTAATTAATAGATAACTATCCTAATATTAAAAATCCCACATGAATTAAAGATAAAATCAACTCGTAATATATAAATAAATATAAATCTTATTTTATAAATTATTTTTTTATAAAATTATGTTAAATTTAAAATTTTAATGTTTTAATTCTTCACGAGTATTCATAATTTTAAAATAATTAACTGTATAAGCTAGTATTAGTTATGAGAGGTTTTAATTTAATAGCGAAATGCCAACTAATATAATTACGGACCACCTTCAGTTTTACTATTTGGAAATTCATTTCTTGGAGCATGGTTTAATTATTGTACAATTAAAACGTTTAAATGATGTAAGAAAGTAAGCAACGTGATTTAAATTGATGTTACTGACATAATTTATCTCATTATCAATATTTTATATACTTTTAACTGAATTTTGGCAATTATAATTAAGATATAATGTAAACTATATATGAACGAGTCAAAATGCCCTATGAAGGATCATATGGATATCAAAGACTAGTGTGTCTAGGCTCCTATTGTAAATCATATATAATTTGTTATTTATGAAATCTGATTTTGTGCAGTGTGTGGTTTCATCATTAGTTGTATACATGCCAAATTTCTCTCCTTCTACTTCTCATCAATGAACTTTGCTAATAAGAAAAAAAATATAAATTATTGGAATCTTATGCAACAAGAGCACTAAAAAATTTATTAAATAACAATTAAATTTAGAAATAAAAAATAATTAAGCATTAAATTGACTAATTAAATATCATTTTTTAAACTATAAATTATTAGTATTTAAAATATTCTTTATCATTAATAAAAAAATATAATTCATTTTTGAATTAGAGTCTAAATTAGTTCCTAACATATTAGCTATCAAAATTTTAGTCAATTATTATTGTTAATTCTTAATCTATTTCTATTTTTAAATAAGAAAATAATTTAGAATTAATAATATTAATTAAGTAGCTAAAACTTTTATAGTTAAGGTTAGAGACCAATTTAGACTATAATTCTCAAATCAATTGTGAGTTCTTCTTGATAATAAATATTATTTTAGATACAAAACATTATTGTTCATAAGATTGACTCTAATTTAGTTAATACAGTGACTAACTATTTTTCTCTCTTTAATTGCTATTATATATATTTTCTTATGGTGTAATGGAAAAGATATTGTTAGAAGTCATACGTCGACTATAAATAAGTCAATTTATGATATGTAAGTGAACACAAACATCACCTTACAAGTTGATTTTGTAGGATTCACTTAAGTTTAAAATTTACTTTTTAATTGAAATAATCATATCTCAAAAGTGGGATAATCACATCTTAAAATTTTTAACACTTTGATTATGTTGACATCTTGCACACAACTATGTTAGTTATGTATTTAAAATACTAACTAGTTTGACTTTAAAATATAAGTTGTTATCGACTTCAATTGTATCAAGTTCTAAAATATCTTAAGAGTCATCTACATATTTCTAAGGTGTGATAAAGTGAAGAGGTTGTGTATATTAGTCAAAGGAGGATGCAGATGATAGAGACCTAAATACTAGTTTCTTGAAGTGTTATGTCAATCCATTTCAATCTAGTAAGTGCTAAGGAAGATCAATACAAGAGGTTAAGCGCCTTGTACATGCTCTTAACTTGTATCTTGTGTGTTTTATTGAATTATGTCTTGATTTAAGTTAGGAAAGGATGGAAGGCTAATGTTTAGCTATCGTGGAAAGTTTGTGGATGTTTTAAGTGTTTCATTAAGAAACTTTTGGAGGAAGAACTAAGATTGGTTCCTAGAAGTTAGAAAATAAGAAGAAATATTTTTTTTATTGTTTGTTCATATAATATTAATAGTAGAACAATTTGGTTTGAGTATGATGGAGGAAACATAGGAAGGTTACGTGAAAATTTTAGGCAAGGTATTGACTGATTATTGAGAGGTGTATGTATAACAAGATCCATTTGGGTGAATCTTTGGGGAATGTAGGGTTGGTTAAATAATTCTTTATACTTTAGGTGTATCTTGGCTAGAAATATAACAACATAATTAGAAATATGAAAAACAAATGATAAAAGATCATAAATGAAAATGAATGGAATAAGAGCAAGATAGGGTGAGAGCTTACCTTGCTAAAGTGTACACAAGTCCTATGGAGTTGGAAACACTAGTAAAAAATATGCTTTTTAACTCGCCCAATAGACTTCGGTTTAAGGAAAATCGAAGCCTACCAGAAAGCGGTGGCAATTTTGTAGTTTTGAGGAACTTATATGCCTCGATTCAGTGAGAACCGAAGCATATAACGCATATTACCTCAGTTCAAAATACAACCAATGCCAAATACCTTGCCAAAAAGTCACCTGCGACTTTGCAAAACTGTGTTTTAGCCTATTAACTTGGTTAAAGGTGGAACTGAGGCCTATTATGTTCAACACATAACAAGCAGTACTAACCACATCAACCCAAAAGTATTTTGACACATTTGATTCATTTAGTAAAGTTTTAGCTAATTTGTATAAAGATTGATAACGGTTTAAAATACCGTTATCTGTGATGTAATTTTGATACTAAATGCACTCTATTTTACTTAGAAACTTGCTTTAACTCATGTTTTTGCTTTAGTTTTGTGAATAAGAGAGTTGAGGTTATACTTGATGATTTTATCATTAAATTCCCTTGATTTTGTAGGCTATTGGAATGATTTGAAGGAAGAGTTAAAGTACCAAATAGTTGGAATGCAGAAAAGTCAACCAAAGTGCAGAAAGGTGAACCAGAGTGTAGAAAAGTCAACCAGAGTGCAGAAAGGTGAACCAGAGTGCAGAAAAGTCAACTAGAATGTAGTCTGTGAGGCTTGGGCGCCCTGTTTAGAGGCTTAAGTGCCATAAATCGACGTCCACCGCCTGGGCGCCCTAAATGGGGCGCCCGAGCGTCGTGCGTCGTGGATTAGGCCCAGTTTTTGCTCTATTTTGACTCTTTTGGATCGGGCCCTGTTTCTACTCTTTTTCGACTTTATTTAAAGGATCCAGGCACTCTAGGTTTTGTATCTCTGGCTGGAGCAACACAACAACACACTCTCTACTCTCTAAAGGCGAGAGATTCCTCTTCTACTTTTAGGGTTTCACTATCTCATGCTTTTCCATTATTCATCTAGTTTCTCCATGTCTATATATGGGGAACTAAACTCTATTTGTTGTTGGGGGACGATGTAACCTTGTGAACTCTCATGTATTTGAATTGATTCTTAATTTATATGCTTTTTCATTAATTGTTAGGGAATTCATCTGTTTCAATGCTTGCTCTATTTAACTCATTTAGTAGCATGATTTATGAATTGCATGAGTGCTGGGAGGTCCTTACAATTCAGGTTCTTGTTGAATTCTCCCAAGGGTAATGTTTCTCATGGATGAGAGTATGAGTACTTGGTCGTCTTAAGCTCATGATCTTCAGACTTAATTTTCTAGGAACGCTAGGAATTGCACGAATTTAGGTCCCCAATCCCATTATGGGTCCTTGGGGTTAGTACATACAAAGAAACATCATTTCATAGTTTTAATCCATGCATACTTTCCACTTGGCACACCAAAATGCTTAATGTTGCATTTGTTAGAGGTATGACCATGCTTCATACAATAGAAACAACAAACACTATGCAGTTTGTTTTACACAAAACTACCTTTTTTCAACCTAAACTCTACGAGTTCTTTTGATTTAAGGTTTCTTGTGTTGATGCACATTCTTGTTTTTAAAAAATTGTTCTTTCTAATGCCATTGTTAACATCTGAAACATATTTGGTTGCTTTGGCAAGTAAGTTCTCAAGTATATCTTGTCAAACATATGACTCTTACAAGACAAACATTCAATAGGGTTTACAACTACATTAGATTCAGAATCTTTCATTTCAAGATTACTAATCTTAGTTATTAGAATTACTTCTTCATCTAATGCTTTTTCATATTTAAGTTGTAATTCATGAAATTCATTTTTCAACTTCTTATGTGCAGCATCCAACTTTTCATATTCATTCAATAACTCAACGAATGCGTTTTGTAAATCTAATTCACTAGTTTCATAGCTAGAATCACTTACTTGACTTCTAGGATCATCAAAATCAGCCATTAAGTAAAGATTTGCTTCCTCATCTGAGTCACTTGAGCTTGAAGAATTGAAGTCATTCTCTTCCCAAGCTATGTATAGGACCCAAATAAGTATTTTGGGTACCAAAATATTATTTTTTCTATTTTGCAGGTTATTTCAAAATTAAGGAAGAAGTTTTTGGGTGTGCACCAAAACTTGGTAAAGTATGGTTTGTCAAATTAAGGGGGAGTTTTTAACTTGAAAAGAAAATTTTGATAATTTTTTTTAATTACTTCTCTTTCTTCCTTAAGGAATCAAATGCAATTCTGTTTAAGTTACTCAATAAAGAGGAGTATTTCTTTATCTTATTTTTATTTATTTATTATGATTTCTAAATTTATTGTATTTTCTTTGTTTTGAATTATGCCTCCTGTTTCCCTTTAATAAAAATTATGATAATTGTTATTTATTTGTTTATGACTTATATTCAAGGGGAGTTCTTATATTTAGGGGGAGAAATTTTTGTATATGGTACATAGCGCCTTTTTAATAATGATAAAAAAGGGAGAGAAATATGTTTAATGGCTTAATTATATTTATCTTTTGTCTAGTAATTCCTCTTCTTTAAGTTATGTATGAGTTACAGATCAGTACAGGTTACAAAAAGTTTTAAACTAAATATTTTTTATCATCCTCAAAAAGAGGAAGATTGTTAGCATAAAGCTAAAGAGCAGGAATTTTGATGATGTCACGAAGTCAAGTCTCAAGTGCTCTTATTGCAGGAAGATCTTCATGAAGACTTGTTTTTATATTAAAGCTTTTATAATTTAGTAGATTTATGTATAGGATGTGGTTTATATTTGATTCTATGTATAGTTTGTCTTAGGTTGCGTTAAAATTTATTTTAAATCACAAAACTTCATTTTATACTCAAGATAATTGATTGTCAATTTATAATAATCGATTATCAGTAATCAATTATGACTTGTCATAATTGATTATAATGAGCAATTATGAGAATTTTTAAGCAAGTTTTTTTACCGTGCATTCATTAAATACATAATTGGATAATTGATTATCACGTTAATTAGTTGACAATTGGAGGTATCCTTGAGTGAGATCTCTATAAATTAGATTGGGACTCTTGTTCTAACATACGAGATACAAAATATAAAATAAGTGTATTTTGGAAAATCTTATCTGCACTGTGCGGTGATAAGTGTTCTAGGGTTTGCTGAACCCTTGTGTTGTGGCTTTGAGAACTTAGTGTGTTGGCATAGAGCGAGAACTTTCACAGGGACTGTGATTGAGTGTTGTTGTTGTTGCTGAGTTAAAAGCCTATCATCCTTCGTGAAGCATTCGGAGGAGGTGTTCACCCTTTGTGAAGATTCAGAGGAGGTGTTCATCCCTTATGGGTTATAGGGGAAGTGACTTTCATCTCTTGGGATAACAAGAGAGGTGGTTTCTAAACTTTTATAAATTGTTTCTTTGTGATTGTAATTTGTAATTGTTTTGTGAGTAGTGAACTGTTTATCTTGATTTGAGATAAGCGACTGGATGTAGGATTGGTAAGATCCGAACCAAGATAAAATCATTTGTGCAAATTTCTCTCAACCTTAGCCTCTTTATTCGTCTTTATTATTTGCTTGGTATGTTTAATTGAGTAAAAATTAAAAGGCACACATTTGTATTAAAAACCCTCTTAGTTTCTTATTCTACGCTAACCATTCCGCTGCAGCCGCTCTGACAAAAATATTTCATTTGTGGTAAAATTATTTTTGAAATCTTCTTGTCTAACTTATTTTATGAAAGAAGAAAAATCCGATTTAAAATTAGAATGTACTTAAAAATTCATATCATAACGATATTCTTCCATTTTAAACAATATTCACCTATAACATAATATTCATTTTCAATAACATAATTCATAATTAATTAAAAATATAAAAAATTTAATCAAAATAATGTAAATAATTATTAAACAATAAAAATAAACATAACTAATCATCCATTAAATTTGTAATAAATTAAAATTAATAAATAACTTATTTTAATATAATAAACAAATAAAATTCTAAAAAAAAATTAATAAAAAATTAGCTTGAGGTCTTAAATGAATTTTGAAATCCGCTCCAACGATTTTCAAGATTCGTTAAGGCCTCTATTTGAATAATTCACATCTGAAAGAAGATTCTCAATGCCACATACCACCACCAGATCACCTTCACCAACCTCCTTCTAAGCCTTGCAACTCGAGACCACCTTCCACCACAAACACACACAAGATTGCACCTTCACCAACCTCCTTCTAAAGCCTTGCAACTCAAGACCACCTTCCACCACAAACACATACAAGATCGCTCCAAGACCATAGAGGAGAAGCTCTCTTAGGTAAATATATAATGACATAGTTTTCTAAGGTATTTTTATTTTATTAGGATTTATTGTGAAAAGAATCTTTATTTGAACATGGGTGTTGCTCCCTCCACCACCCCAAGTGCTCCTGCACCTTTTCACTATTTTTTTTATTCCAAAAATATTCTACATCTCCCCACTATATTCAACAATCTTTCTCTTTCTCTCTCCACATTAATGGAGCATTCACATGGCTTAGATTTAAATTTGTGATATATTGCAAAATTTTATTTACACTTTCCCTTAAATAAGTTTGATTTAATCTTATTTTCACTGTTCAATATATTTTTTTTCTTCAAATTACTTAATAAATGGTAAAATTTTGTTCTAAATTTCTAGAAAAATGTTTATATATATGTGTGTTTTTTTTTACATTTAATATCTATAATTTTTAACATTATATTATGTTTTAATTTACTGACATGTTTGACTCAAATAACCTGAATAAATTATTTAATTTATCAGATAAATAATATAAAAATATTATTAAATACTTAAAATATAAAAGAAAAGTTATTTGTTAAAGATTTGAAATTTATTTAGTTCTTTCGTCATTATAAAGTTAGTATATAATAATAATAACAATAATAATATATTATTTACTATTAATATTATTATGTTTATTATTTTGTATTTGCATCTAATTTTTAAGTTTATAAAATGAAAGTGGTAGAAGCACTAATATTGAAGTTTCCTCTGAATTTTATATTTAAGTTTAAATCTAAATCATATGAATGCTCCATTAATGTAGAGAAAGAAAGAGAAATATTGTTGAAGATAGTGGGGAGGGGTAGGGTACTTTTGGAATAAAAGAAAATAGTGGGGATGTGTAGAGTATTTTTGGAATAAAAGAAAATAGTGGGGAGGTACAGAAGCACTTGGAGTGGTGGAGGGAGCAACACCCTTTGAACATTGGATAATTCTATTCATATTAGGCTATTACTTTCAGTCACACCCATAATTACTAACTACACCGACAAATATTGAAAAAGACTCAAATACCCTTCGTCATTGTATCACACCACCATTATCACTATCCTTTCCATCATGACCACTACATAGAAGAAGAAAAGAGGAGGAAGGCTATAGAGAAGAAAAGAGAAAATGCAGAAAAACACTAAATTTAGAAAACTCTTTCCAGCACATATTTCATGTAAGAGTGTTATTATTTATATATTTTGAAAACTTTTTCTAAAAAGAATGTTCCAAAGTATACAAAGAGTAACTTTATTCATGCAAAGCCAATATAACTTTATATACAAAGAGTATATACTGAATATCAGTAAAAACAAAAAACTGATTACAACAAAAAAACCAGTAAAAACCAACTATTTAAAGTGTTTGACCTGACTGTATTCAATACTCCTCCTCAAGTCTAACATTCACAAATCGATCTAACTCCAATATCTTTTCTCAACCATTCAAACCTCTCAATCTTCACAGCTTTTGTAAAGACATCCGCCAGTTGAGTTTCAGTGTTGCAGTATACTAACTCTATTCTACCTTTGTTTACCATATCTCTAAGGAAATGATATCTCACATCGATGTGTTTACTTCTGTTGTGGCTTACAGGATTTTTAGAGAGATTGATGACAGACACATTGTCTATCTTCAGTTGCAGAGGTGCTTTCATAGGAATCATCAACTCCCCCAGTACTTCTTCCAACCAGATTCCCTGACATGCTGCGTAGCTCCCTACTATATACTCCGCTTCGCAACTGGACAGAGCCACCACAGGCTGCTTCTTGGAGCACCACGAAATGGGAGATCCATTTAGCATGAACATATAGCCTGAAGTGCTCTTCCTCTCAACACAATCACCACCATGATATGAATTTGTGAAGCCAACAAGCTCCAATTCTCCCACATCAACCTTATGTTTTCCAATCTAGAACAATATTCCAAGATCTGCAGTCCCTTTGACGTATCACAGTACTCTCTTGGCTACAAGCATGTGCGACTTCTTCGGATTGCCCATAAATCTGCTTATCAACCCCACACTAAATGATAGGTCTGGTCTGCTGTTGCACAGAAATCGTAGAGAGCCTACAATCTACTTGAATGTGGTTTCTTCATCATCGTCTTCTGTTTCATTATTAGTCAGCTTTAGATTCACTTCAATTGGGCTCCTCGCAAGATTGCACTTAGTCATACCAAATCTTCCTATCAACTCTTTAATATATTTCTTCTGATGCAAGATCAAACCTGCTACTGTGTAGGTGAACTCCATGCCTAGAAAATAGCTCAATTTGCCCATATCAGTCATTTCAAACTCTGACTGCATGACTTTCTTTAACTCATCTATCCGTTTTGGGTTTGATCTAGTGATGAGAAGATCATCCACATACAAACAGATGATCAACAAGTCTTCTCCTTCACCCCCTTTCACGTAAACACCGTGTTCAACAATGCATCTGGTAAATTTGAGCTTCAGCAGGAACGAATCTATACGCTTATTCCACGCCCTGGGAGCTTGCCTCAGTCCATATAATGTTTTTTCCAACTTGTACACTTGGTGTTCTCTGTCTTCATCAATGAATCTAGGTGGTTGCTGGACATACACTTCTTCTTCCAATGGACCATGCAGGAAAGCGGACTTCACATCAAGTTGAAATAAAGACCATTGTCTCGCACAAGCCATGGCTAACACTAATCGAATAGTTTCCATTCTTGCAACTGGCGCAAACACTTCGGTGAAGTCTACGCCTTGTCTTTGGAGAAAACCCTTTGTCACCAGTCTGGCTTTAAACTTGGAGACTGATCCATCAGGTTTTAGCTTGCATTTGAACACCCACTTCACCCCAATACTCTTCTTCCCAGCCGGAAGGTTAACAAGCCTCTATGTTCCATTTTTCTCAATGGATTCAATTTCTTCTCTCATCGCATTCCCCCATACAAGTTCTTTCAAAGCCTCACCTTCGTCTATGGGTTCTGCTCCAGCCAACAGAGCCATGTGCACCAGATCACCTTCATCACCTATCTGCGCATCTGAATAGACCTCACAGTTGTCGAACCTCTGCGGTTGCACTCGCTGCCTCCTTGGTCTATCAGATTCATCACACTGAACTCGCTGCCTGTTTTCTGACATCGTTGATGACTCTGTCGTAATTGGGTTATCCTCATCTTCCGCCATTCTAGTTTTCATCAAGCTGATACGCTTTTGATTCCAGTCCCAACATTTGTCTTCCACAATCACCACATCTCTCCTCAAAGTGACTTTCTCTTCAATTGGATCGAAGAGTTTATGCGCGCCAGTGGGATGATACCCGATGAACAACATTACTCTGCTCTTATCCTCCAACTTAGATCTCTTATGATCTGGGACGTGCATGTACGCGAGTGAGCCTAACACCTTCAGATTACCAATTATCGGTCACTCACCGCTCCACGCCTCAAGTGGCACTTTACCCTCTAATTTCTTCGTAGGACACCTGTTGAGTAGGTGTACAGTTGTGGATACCGCCTCACCCCACAACTTCTTTGGCAGCGCTTTCTCCTTTAACATGCTTCTGGCCATGTTGAATATTGTGCGGTTCCTCCTCTCTGCAAGTCCGTTATGCTGAGGAGTATATGGAGCGGTGATCTCATGTTCAATCCCATGCGTTTGACAATGATTCTCGAAGGCAACAGAGGTGTATTCTCCTCCTCCATCTGTCCTGAGTATCTTTAATTGTTTGCCACTCTCTCTTTCAACGTGTGTCTTGAACCGTATGAACATCTCCAATGCATCACTTTTCATCTTAATCAAATACACCCAAATCATTCTGCTGAATTCGTCAATGAATGTGATGAAGTACCTATTTCTAGCAACTGTAGGCACTTCAATTGGACCACAAATGTCCGAATGTACGACTCCTAAACAGGCCTTTGCTCTCATACTCAACTCAGTTTTAAATGGCTTCCTCGTTTGTTTCACACACCTTTTCTGGCAAGATAATTTCAGGCAGACCATGAACCATCTCTTTCATGCTAAGTTGCTGCAGGCTCTTGAAATTCAGGTGACCGTATCTCAAGTGCCACAACCAGCTTTCCTCGTTAACCTTCACTGTAACCATGCATTTAGAGTTTTCTACCACTTCCAGGCTAATCTGAAATGTCCTGTTCTTGGAAATCTTGCTTCTCAAGATTAGATTCTTGTCACTGTCGAATAGTTCGACTTTGTTCTCTTCCATCACCGCTTTAAATCCTCTTTGAATCAGTTGTCCAACACTTAGAAGATTACACTTCATATTAGGAACATAAAGCACACCCGTGATCTTTGCATGCGAGCCATTCTTCCTCCGAATCACAACATCTCCCATGTCCTCCACCTTCAGAGTATTGTCGTCCGCAAATTTTACTCTACTCTTCTTCGTGGCATCAAAGTTGATTAACCAATCTTGATGGCACGTCATATGGTTTGAGCACTTAGAGTCTAGGTACCACATATCGGCATGAGAACTGGAGCTTTCACCTGAGGTAGTCACCATCAAGGTTAGAGGTTCCGAATCTGAATCCTCCTGAGCAACATACGCTTCTTTGTCTTGATGCCTTTTCTGCTTCCCTTTCTCCGCATAACACTCAGATGCAAAGTGTCCATACTTGTGACAGTTGAAGCATTCGATGTTTCTTTTATCCTTCTTTGGATAATAACTCTTCTCTGCTCTTCCATCTTTTTCCGCTAATACAAACTTATCATCGTGATCATCCTTACCCTTATCAGTCTTCCAATTCCCTTTTGACCGTTTCCCTTTCCACTTCTTTGATTTCTTCTTCTCATCATATTTTGTATGGTGCACTTTTAAGGCCTGTTCATCGTTCTTGACTGGGTTTCTATCCATCATCCTTATTTCATGGGCTTCCAACAAACTCTGAAGCTCTTCAACCTTCATCTTCGAAAGGTCTTTCGATTCTTCTATCGCGACCACTATATAGTCAAACTTCCATGGCAGCGGTCTCATGATCTTCTCCATGATCATGGTATCATTGACGACTTCCCCGCATCCTTGCATCTGATTCGTAATGGTGAGTATCTTGTCGAAATATTCACCAACCCTATCGTTGTCTTCCATCTGCAGTAACTCATACTGCCTTCTAAGGGTTTGAAGCTTCACCTTCTTGATCTTCTCCCCTCCTATGTGACAACGTACTAGAATGCTCCAGGCTCCTCTGGCAGTGCTAGCGTTCTGAATCTTCTCAAAATGGGTATCATCAACACATTGGGGAATGATGAAAAGGGCCTTGTTATCCTTCTTTGTGAACGTAGCTTTCTGGTCGTCCGTTGCACCAAGACCAATCTCTCGGTCATCACCTTCAATAACGTCACTAACGTCTTGAAACTTGAACAACACCCTCATCTGTGTGCTTCATCTCGTCCAATTCTTTTCTGTGAGTATCGGAAGGTTTGTTGTGGAAAGATCACTCCCTGCCATTCTTCTTGCTTCAAGATCCAAACAATCGCACTGTGTTCTTGGTCTTCTTGAAGTACGCCTCAAGTTTCTTCGTAACCTATGCTCTGATACCAATTCTGTTGGAGAATTGGAAGAGAAGGTTTTAATGAAGAATTGCAGAGTGAGAGATCTATTCATGAAAAACCAATATAGCTTTATATACAGAAAGTATATACTAAATATCATTAAAAACAGAAAACTGATTACAACAGAAATACCAGTAAAAACCAACTATTTAAAGTGTTTGACTTGACTGTGTTCAATACCTGCAAATTAGGTTTTAGAATATAAAAATAAACTTTTTGAAAACTAATTTCTGGACCGATCAACATTTTCTTAACGCTTTAATACCAATAATTTTGGAAGAAAAGAAAAAGTAGGTCATAGGCCTGCAGTAGTTGTATTTACATATGAGCAAAAAAAAAACATTAAGAAGTGAAGGACAAACATTTAAGCTAATTGTTCATTAGCTGCAAATATCCTTCGCTCCTCAAGTGCAAGCCTCTTCTGTAAGCGTTCTTGGTGCTCAGAAAATGCCCAAAATAAATCCCTCATAATACTAGCTATCTTGAATTCTTTACTTCCTAAATGTACAACCTTCAAATTGTTCATCCATCTTCTCTGTTTTTCCTGCAATATATTCTACAGAAGAAAACAATGAAAACACAGCCTGTGAGGATTATTATTACCCTATATAAACAACTTTCTGAAGTAAAATTCTGGACACAAACCTACCTCTGATATATGCACCAAGGCTCCTATTGATGCTTTAATATTTTCTAATCCCACTAGTTTTTCAAGTATCACCAAAGGCCTAAAAACGACAATGAATAGATTAATTTTAAAGAGTATAAANTGAATGTGGTTTCTTCATCATCGTCTTCTGTTTCATTATTAGTCAGCTTTAGATTCACTTCAATTGGGCTCCTCGCAAGATTGCACTTAGTCATACCAAATCTTCCTATCAACTCTTTAATATATTTCTTCTGATGCAAGATCAAACCTGCTACTGTGTAGGTGAACTCCATGCCTAGAAAATAGCTCAATTTGCCCATATCAGTCATTTCAAACTCTGACTGCATGACTTTCTTTAACTCATCTATCCGTTTTGGGTTTGATCTAGTGATGAGAAGATCATCCACATACAAACAGATGATCAACAAGTCTTCTCCTTCACCCCCTTTCACGTAAACACCGTGTTCAACAATGCATCTGGTAAATTTGAGCTTCAGCAGGAACGAATCTATACGCTTATTCCACGCCCTGGGAGCTTGCCTCAGTCCATATAATGTTTTTTCCAACTTGTACACTTGGTGTTCTCTGTCTTCATCAATGAATCTAGGTGGTTGCTGGACATACACTTCTTCTTCCAATGGACCATGCAGGAAAGCGGACTTCACATCAAGTTGAAATAAAGACCATTGTCTCGCACAAGCCATGGCTAACACTAATCGAATAGTTTCCATTCTTGCAACTGGCGCAAACACTTCGGTGAAGTCTACGCCTTGTCTTTGGAGAAAACCCTTTGTCACCAGTCTGGCTTTAAACTTGGAGACTGATCCATCAGGTTTTAGCTTGCATTTGAACACCCACTTCACCCCAATACTCTTCTTCCCAGCCGGAAGGTTAACAAGCCTCTATGTTCCATTTTTCTCAATGGATTCAATTTCTTCTCTCATCGCATTCCCCCATACAAGTTCTTTCAAAGCCTCACCTTCGTCTATGGGTTCTGCTCCAGCCAACAGAGCCATGTGCACCAGATCACCTTCATCACCTATCTGCGCATCTGAATAGACCTCACAGTTGTCGAACCTCTGCGGTTGCACTCGCTGCCTCCTTGGTCTATCAGATTCATCACACTGAACTCGCTGCCTGTTTTCTGACATCGTTGATGACTCTGTCGTAATTGGGTTATCCTCATCTTCCGCCATTCTAGTTTTCATCAAGCTGATACGCTTTTGATTCCAGTCCCAACATTTGTCTTCCACAATCACCACATCTCTCCTCAAAGTGACTTTCTCTTCAATTGGATCGAAGAGTTTATGCGCGCCAGTGGGATGATACCCGATGAACAACATTACTCTGCTCTTATCCTCCAACTTAGATCTCTTATGATCTGGGACGTGCATGTACGCGAGTGAGCCTAACACCTTCAGATTACCAATTATCGGTCACTCACCGCTCCACGCCTCAAGTGGCACTTTACCCTCTAATTTCTTCGTAGGACACCTGTTGAGTAGGTGTACAGTTGTGGATACCGCCTCACCCCACAACTTCTTTGGCAGCGCTTTCTCCTTTAACATGCTTCTGGCCATGTTGAATATTGTGCGGTTCCTCCTCTCTGCAAGTCCGTTATGCTGAGGAGTATATGGAGCGGTGATCTCATGTTCAATCCCATGCGTTTGACAATGATTCTCGAAGGCAACAGAGGTGTATTCTCCTCCTCCATCTGTCCTGAGTATCTTTAATTGTTTGCCACTCTCTCTTTCAACGTGTGTCTTGAACCGTATGAACATCTCCAATGCATCACTTTTCATCTTAATCAAATACACCCAAATCATTCTGCTGAATTCGTCAATGAATGTGATGAAGTACCTATTTCTAGCAACTGTAGGCACTTCAATTGGACCACAAATGTCCGAATGTACGACTCCTAAACAGGCCTTTGCTCTCATACTCAACTCAGTTTTAAATGGCTTCCTCGTTTGTTTCACACACCTTTTCTGGCAAGATAATTTCAGGCAGACCATGAACCATCTCTTTCATGCTAAGTTGCTGCAGGCTCTTGAAATTCAGGTGACCGTATCTCAAGTGCCACAACCAGCTTTCCTCGTTAACCTTCACTGTAACCATGCATTTAGAGTTTTCTACCACTTCCAGGCTAATCTGAAATGTCCTGTTCTTGGAAATCTTGCTTCTCAAGATTAGATTCTTGTCACTGTCGAATAGTTCGACTTTGTTCTCTTCCATCACCGCTTTAAATCCTCTTTGAATCAGTTGTCCAACACTTAGAAGATTACACTTCATATTAGGAACATAAAGCACACCCGTGATCTTTGCATGCGAGCCATTCTTCCTCCGAATCACAACATCTCCCATGTCCTCCACCTTCAGAGTATTGTCGTCCGCAAATTTTACTCTACTCTTCTTCGTGGCATCAAAGTTGATTAACCAATCTTGATGGCACGTCATATGGTTTGAGCACTTAGAGTCTAGGTACCACATATCGGCATGAGAACTGGAGCTTTCACCTGAGGTAGTCACCATCAAGGTTAGAGGTTCCGAATCTGAATCCTCCTGAGCAACATACGCTTCTTTGTCTTGATGCCTTTTCTGCTTCCCTTTCTCCGCATAACACTCAGATGCAAAGTGTCCATACTTGTGACAGTTGAAGCATTCGATGTTTCTTTTATCCTTCTTTGGATAATAACTCTTCTCTGCTCTTCCATCTTTTTCCGCTAATACAAACTTATCATCGTGATCATCCTTACCCTTATCAGTCTTCCAATTCCCTTTTGACCGTTTCCCTTTCCACTTCTTTGATTTCTTCTTCTCATCATATTTTGTATGGTGCACTTTTAAGGCCTGTTCATCGTTCTTGACTGGGTTTCTATCCATCATCCTTATTTCATGGGCTTCCAACAAACTCTGAAGCTCTTCAACCTTCATCTTCGAAAGGTCTTTCGATTCTTCTATCGCGACCACTATATAGTCAAACTTCCATGGCAGCGGTCTCATGATCTTCTCCATGATCATGGTATCATTGACGACTTCCCCGCATCCTTGCATCTGATTCGTAATGGTGAGTATCTTGTCGAAATATTCACCAACCCTATCGTTGTCTTCCATCTGCAGTAACTCATACTGCCTTCTAAGGGTTTGAAGCTTCACCTTCTTGATCTTCTCCCCTCCTATGTGACAACGTACTAGAATGCTCCAGGCTCCTCTGGCAGTGCTAGCGTTCTGAATCTTCTCAAAATGGGTATCATCAACACATTGGGGAATGATGAAAAGGGCCTTGTTATCCTTCTTTGTGAACGTAGCTTTCTGGTCGTCCGTTGCACCAAGACCAATCTCTCGGTCATCACCTTCAATAACGTCACTAACGTCTTGAAACTTGAACAACACCCTCATCTGTGTGCTTCATCTCGTCCAATTCTTTTCTGTGAGTATCGGAAGGTTTGTTGTGGAAAGATCACTCCCTGCCATTCTTCTTGCTTCAAGATCCAAACAATCGCACTGTGTTCTTGGTCTTCTTGAAGTACGCCTCAAGTTTCTTCGTAACCTATGCTCTGATACCAATTCTGTTGGAGAATTGGAAGAGAAGGTTTTAATGAAGAATTGCAGAGTGAGAGATCTATTCATGAAAAACCAATATAGCTTTATATACAGAAAGTATATACTAAATATCATTAAAAACAGAAAACTGATTACAACAGAAATACCAGTAAAAACCAACTATTTAAAGTGTTTGACTTGACTGTGTTCAATACCTGCAAATTAGGTTTTAGAATATAAAAATAAACTTTTTGAAAACTAATTTCTGGACCGATCAACATTTTCTTAACGCTTTAATACCAATAATTTTGGAAGAAAAGAAAAAGTAGGTCATAGGCCTGCAGTAGTTGTATTTACATATGAGCAAAAAAAAAACATTAAGAAGTGAAGGACAAACATTTAAGCTAATTGTTCATTAGCTGCAAATATCCTTCGCTCCTCAAGTGCAAGCCTCTTCTGTAAGCGTTCTTGGTGCTCAGAAAATGCCCAAAATAAATCCCTCATAATACTAGCTATCTTGAATTCTTTACTTCCTAAATGTACAACCTTCAAATTGTTCATCCATCTTCTCTGTTTTTCCTGCAATATATTCTACAGAAGAAAACAATGAAAACACAGCCTGTGAGGATTATTATTACCCTATATAAACAACTTTCTGAAGTAAAATTCTGGACACAAACCTACCTCTGATATATGCACCAAGGCTCCTATTGATGCTTTAATATTTTCTAATCCCACTAGTTTTTCAAGTATCACCAAAGGCCTAAAAACGACAATGAATAGATTAATTTTAAAGAGTATAAAAACAGTTTTACTAAATCAGTCTATATAAAATTTTGTAAGAATTGATGGTTCAATTTAAAACAATTACTGCAAAAAAAAAAAAAAAAAAATTGACAAGCCTGGTTTCAACGTTAAATGGAAACAACATAGTAACAATGAAAACCATAGTAGACATCAATATTTAAGAGCTAACATGTAGAATACCTGCCAGTTGAAGATGTTATGATGCAGTTGGGATTATTCAAAAAGCCACACAGCTCTTGCAACTCTTTTTCAGAATGCACCATAATGGCTCCCCTATTATATACCTCCATTGACAAATTTGGAAAAATAAAGACTAGGACTGATAGAGAAGTATGTCTCCGTAAGAACTCTGTAACTGTAGATGGGCATAACTCTTTATCCATATTTGTAATCAATATCATACACACATTTTTCGGTCCCCCAAGATCCCTGTCTTCCATTCTTCGTTTGAGACAACTGACTATAAAAAAAATTAAAATCAAATGAAATCCGAGGAAAAGGTAAGAGGATTCGTATTATGGAACATCCTTGTAAAAATATAAATAAGGTTTATGAATATGACATGGGGGTGTGTGTGTGTGGGGGGGGGAGGAAAAATTGAGTGTGTGCTGGGTTGGGTTCACTGCCTAAGAAAAGAGTGTTATGGTTGCTCTTTGCTGTGAATAAGTGAACAAACAGAAAACAAGAGCGGTTTTCAAAGAAAAAAATGTAAGACAGAAGTAGGCATGCTTCAGAAAAAATGGTACTCGGTAAGCTTAAAGGAGAATGAGTGTAAATGCTTTCCACAAAACTAATTTCTGCATTCCCAAAACAAATTTTAAGCAAAAAGGGAATCCAAATAGCAATTTCATTTTTATAACTCACTGAGATGTTACTCCAACAATATTACTATGTCAAATTGTACATGAATGCAATTCCAATAATTAGGTATAGTTTGCCTGGTCGAATAGATAAAATCAATCGATCCTAAATGTTGACATCTTAATTTGACAGCTATGGTTTAAAATGTCCTGACAGAATTAGATGGACAATCAAATCAAAAGAGCCACAAATATCTTGATCGCAACAAAAAGGTTTTCGGAGTTGAACCTAAGTTTAGTCTACTTCTAGTGTTAACATCTACTATTACATCGGAACAAACCTTCAGGTAAACATGCATTGACAACAGACCGCCTAGCACATTGTGTTTCCTGTAAAGGCCGATACATTCGAGGATATAATATTAGAACCAGAACATGTCCAGTATCACTATTTTATATCTTTCTCAGCAAGCAAGCTCATAGAAAGAAATCACGGTTACATAGAGAGGCATGTACTACTTGCCTTTATCGTTCGTCCAAAATAAGTAATTTGACGAGCGGAGTTAGATCTGTTGTTGCAATACTGAACCATTCCAAAGCCAGAAGCTTCCTTTGGCATTAAAAAAGAAGAACAATTATCCAGAAATGAAGCCACTACAGGATCTAGCTCCCATCTAGGTTGAACGACACAAATGTTCTCAATTGATGTAGCAGTCAATTTTCTTGCATTTGGTCCATGCAACCAAAAAAGTATAAAAGTACACAAGCATTCTTCCTCTCCTGTTTTCCAAGAATGCTCACTTTCTTGCACCTATGGAAGCAGACACAATATCAAGCACAAATGTAAAACGGAAGCAATTTCAATCTAGAATATAAGAAAGTTTATTGTTATTTTCCGAACACTAATGGAGTGTCTGGTAGGTGAGAAATTGGCGGGGAAGGAAAGATGGAAACTGATAGGTTCTTTATCAAGAACCTATGAGAAACACGCCTCTAAACTCACACACAACCCACAGTTGAACTGAAACAGTCTCCTTTATTCAATATGCANCCTCCAACTTAGATCTCTTATGATCTGGGACGTGCATGTACGCGAGTGAGCCTAACACCTTCAGATTACCAATTATCGGTCACTCACCGCTCCACGCCTCAAGTGGCACTTTACCCTCTAATTTCTTCGTAGGACACCTGTTGAGTAGGTGTACAGTTGTGGATACCGCCTCACCCCACAACTTCTTTGGCAGCGCTTTCTCCTTTAACATGCTTCTGGCCATGTTGAATATTGTGCGGTTCCTCCTCTCTGCAAGTCCGTTATGCTGAGGAGTATATGGAGCGGTGATCTCATGTTCAATCCCATGCGTTTGACAATGATTCTCGAAGGCAACAGAGGTGTATTCTCCTCCTCCATCTGTCCTGAGTATCTTTAATTGTTTGCCACTCTCTCTTTCAACGTGTGTCTTGAACCGTATGAACATCTCCAATGCATCACTTTTCATCTTAATCAAATACACCCAAATCATTCTGCTGAATTCGTCAATGAATGTGATGAAGTACCTATTTCTAGCAACTGTAGGCACTTCAATTGGACCACAAATGTCCGAATGTACGACTCCTAAACAGGCCTTTGCTCTCATACTCAACTCAGTTTTAAATGGCTTCCTCGTTTGTTTCACACACCTTTTCTGGCAAGATAATTTCAGGCAGACCATGAACCATCTCTTTCATGCTAAGTTGCTGCAGGCTCTTGAAATTCAGGTGACCGTATCTCAAGTGCCACAACCAGCTTTCCTCGTTAACCTTCACTGTAACCATGCATTTAGAGTTTTCTACCACTTCCAGGCTAATCTGAAATGTCCTGTTCTTGGAAATCTTGCTTCTCAAGATTAGATTCTTGTCACTGTCGAATAGTTCGACTTTGTTCTCTTCCATCACCGCTTTAAATCCTCTTTGAATCAGTTGTCCAACACTTAGAAGATTACACTTCATATTAGGAACATAAAGCACACCCGTGATCTTTGCATGCGAGCCATTCTTCCTCCGAATCACAACATCTCCCATGTCCTCCACCTTCAGAGTATTGTCGTCCGCAAATTTTACTCTACTCTTCTTCGTGGCATCAAAGTTGATTAACCAATCTTGATGGCACGTCATATGGTTTGAGCACTTAGAGTCTAGGTACCACATATCGGCATGAGAACTGGAGCTTTCACCTGAGGTAGTCACCATCAAGGTTAGAGGTTCCGAATCTGAATCCTCCTGAGCAACATACGCTTCTTTGTCTTGATGCCTTTTCTGCTTCCCTTTCTCCGCATAACACTCAGATGCAAAGTGTCCATACTTGTGACAGTTGAAGCATTCGATGTTTCTTTTATCCTTCTTTGGATAATAACTCTTCTCTGCTCTTCCATCTTTTTCCGCTAATACAAACTTATCATCGTGATCATCCTTACCCTTATCAGTCTTCCAATTCCCTTTTGACCGTTTCCCTTTCCACTTCTTTGATTTCTTCTTCTCATCATATTTTGTATGGTGCACTTTTAAGGCCTGTTCATCGTTCTTGACTGGGTTTCTATCCATCATCCTTATTTCATGGGCTTCCAACAAACTCTGAAGCTCTTCAACCTTCATCTTCGAAAGGTCTTTCGATTCTTCTATCGCGACCACTATATAGTCAAACTTCCATGGCAGCGGTCTCATGATCTTCTCCATGATCATGGTATCATTGACGACTTCCCCGCATCCTTGCATCTGATTCGTAATGGTGAGTATCTTGTCGAAATATTCACCAACCCTATCGTTGTCTTCCATCTGCAGTAACTCATACTGCCTTCTAAGGGTTTGAAGCTTCACCTTCTTGATCTTCTCCCCTCCTATGTGACAACGTACTAGAATGCTCCAGGCTCCTCTGGCAGTGCTAGCGTTCTGAATCTTCTCAAAATGGGTATCATCAACACATTGGGGAATGATGAAAAGGGCCTTGTTATCCTTCTTTGTGAACGTAGCTTTCTGGTCGTCCGTTGCACCAAGACCAATCTCTCGGTCATCACCTTCAATAACGTCACTAACGTCTTGAAACTTGAACAACACCCTCATCTGTGTGCTTCATCTCGTCCAATTCTTTTCTGTGAGTATCGGAAGGTTTGTTGTGGAAAGATCACTCCCTGCCATTCTTCTTGCTTCAAGATCCAAACAATCGCACTGTGTTCTTGGTCTTCTTGAAGTACGCCTCAAGTTTCTTCGTAACCTATGCTCTGATACCAATTCTGTTGGAGAATTGGAAGAGAAGGTTTTAATGAAGAATTGCAGAGTGAGAGATCTATTCATGAAAAACCAATATAGCTTTATATACAGAAAGTATATACTAAATATCATTAAAAACAGAAAACTGATTACAACAGAAATACCAGTAAAAACCAACTATTTAAAGTGTTTGACTTGACTGTGTTCAATACCTGCAAATTAGGTTTTAGAATATAAAAATAAACTTTTTGAAAACTAATTTCTGGACCGATCAACATTTTCTTAACGCTTTAATACCAATAATTTTGGAAGAAAAGAAAAAGTAGGTCATAGGCCTGCAGTAGTTGTATTTACATATGAGCAAAAAAAAAACATTAAGAAGTGAAGGACAAACATTTAAGCTAATTGTTCATTAGCTGCAAATATCCTTCGCTCCTCAAGTGCAAGCCTCTTCTGTAAGCGTTCTTGGTGCTCAGAAAATGCCCAAAATAAATCCCTCATAATACTAGCTATCTTGAATTCTTTACTTCCTAAATGTACAACCTTCAAATTGTTCATCCATCTTCTCTGTTTTTCCTGCAATATATTCTACAGAAGAAAACAATGAAAACACAGCCTGTGAGGATTATTATTACCCTATATAAACAACTTTCTGAAGTAAAATTCTGGACACAAACCTACCTCTGATATATGCACCAAGGCTCCTATTGATGCTTTAATATTTTCTAATCCCACTAGTTTTTCAAGTATCACCAAAGGCCTAAAAACGACAATGAATAGATTAATTTTAAAGAGTATAAAAACAGTTTTACTAAATCAGTCTATATAAAATTTTGTAAGAATTGATGGTTCAATTTAAAACAATTACTGCAAAAAAAAAAAAAAAAAAAATTGACAAGCCTGGTTTCAACGTTAAATGGAAACAACATAGTAACAATGAAAACCATAGTAGACATCAATATTTAAGAGCTAACATGTAGAATACCTGCCAGTTGAAGATGTTATGATGCAGTTGGGATTATTCAAAAAGCCACACAGCTCTTGCAACTCTTTTTCAGAATGCACCATAATGGCTCCCCTATTATATACCTCCATTGACAAATTTGGAAAAATAAAGACTAGGACTGATAGAGAAGTATGTCTCCGTAAGAACTCTGTAACTGTAGATGGGCATAACTCTTTATCCATATTTGTAATCAATATCATACACACATTTTTCGGTCCCCCAAGATCCCTGTCTTCCATTCTTCGTTTGAGACAACTGACTATAAAAAAAATTAAAATCAAATGAAATCCGAGGAAAAGGTAAGAGGATTCGTATTATGGAACATCCTTGTAAAAATATAAATAAGGTTTATGAATATGACATGGGGGTGTGTGTGTGTGGGGGGGGGAGGAAAAATTGAGTGTGTGCTGGGTTGGGTTCACTGCCTAAGAAAAGAGTGTTATGGTTGCTCTTTGCTGTGAATAAGTGAACAAACAGAAAACAAGAGCGGTTTTCAAAGAAAAAAATGTAAGACAGAAGTAGGCATGCTTCAGAAAAAATGGTACTCGGTAAGCTTAAAGGAGAATGAGTGTAAATGCTTTCCACAAAACTAATTTCTGCATTCCCAAAACAAATTTTAAGCAAAAAGGGAATCCAAATAGCAATTTCATTTTTATAACTCACTGAGATGTTACTCCAACAATATTACTATGTCAAATTGTACATGAATGCAATTCCAATAATTAGGTATAGTTTGCCTGGTCGAATAGATAAAATCAATCGATCCTAAATGTTGACATCTTAATTTGACAGCTATGGTTTAAAATGTCCTGACAGAATTAGATGGACAATCAAATCAAAAGAGCCACAAATATCTTGATCGCAACAAAAAGGTTTTCGGAGTTGAACCTAAGTTTAGTCTACTTCTAGTGTTAACATCTACTATTACATCGGAACAAACCTTCAGGTAAACATGCATTGACAACAGACCGCCTAGCACATTGTGTTTCCTGTAAAGGCCGATACATTCGAGGATATAATATTAGAACCAGAACATGTCCAGTATCACTATTTTATATCTTTCTCAGCAAGCAAGCTCATAGAAAGAAATCACGGTTACATAGAGAGGCATGTACTACTTGCCTTTATCGTTCGTCCAAAATAAGTAATTTGACGAGCGGAGTTAGATCTGTTGTTGCAATACTGAACCATTCCAAAGCCAGAAGCTTCCTTTGGCATTAAAAAAGAAGAACAATTATCCAGAAATGAAGCCACTACAGGATCTAGCTCCCATCTAGGTTGAACGACACAAATGTTCTCAATTGATGTAGCAGTCAATTTTCTTGCATTTGGTCCATGCAACCAAAAAAGTATAAAAGTACACAAGCATTCTTCCTCTCCTGTTTTCCAAGAATGCTCACTTTCTTGCACCTATGGAAGCAGACACAATATCAAGCACAAATGTAAAACGGAAGCAATTTCAATCTAGAATATAAGAAAGTTTATTGTTATTTTCCGAACACTAATGGAGTGTCTGGTAGGTGAGAAATTGGCGGGGAAGGAAAGATGGAAACTGATAGGTTCTTTATCAAGAACCTATGAGAAACACGCCTCTAAACTCACACACAACCCACAGTTGAACTGAAACAGTCTCCTTTATTCAATATGCAGGTAATGGTTACAGAAAGAAGAGAGCTTAACCTCCCCCTATCAGGACTTAACAAGTTCCTGATCAAACAATTGAATTCACTAACTACTCTCCACTTACAACTAATCTCCCTTATATACAAGGTATCCTCAACTGACCCCCCTAACCCCCTAACTGCCTAGACAGTTATGTTATGTAACTGTCTTTCTCCTACTATACACAAGTAGAGGTCTAACAATATCACCCTCCTCCGAAACAACCTTGTCCCCAAGGTTGAAGTCAGGGTATTGTTCCTGAATAGTTGCTATATCTTCCCAAGTAGCTCCCTCTCGACCCCCTTCTTGCCACTCGATCAACACCTGTGGTATTGCCTCTTCCCCATTCTGCCTCTGTCTCCTATCCAACACCTTTACCGGCCAAAACATGAGCCCATTTGCCTGTAATTTTGGGGGTAATTCACTCTCTATCCTCTTCTCCCCCACAGCTTTCTTCAGCTGTGAAACGTGAAAAACGGGATGGATCCTGGCCGATTCTGGTAGCTGCAAACGGAAGGCAACCTTCCCCACCTGCTGTAACACCTGAAAGGGCCCAAAATAACGTGCTGCGAGCTTGGAATGTAATCGTGTTGTCATGGAAACTTGCCTGTGGGGTCTGATCCTCAAGTAGACCCAGTCTCCCACCTTAACCTCCACTTCCCTCCTTTTCTTATTGGCCTGATTAACCATCACCTCTTGAGCCCTTTTTAAATTATCCTTCAATTGTCTCAATGCCTCATCCCTGGTCATCAAATCCTGTGCCACCGCCTCAACCGCTGTCTCCCCCGGAATAAACCTGTTCAAAGTTGGCAGAGAGCGTCCATATACCACTTCAAAAGGGGAACATTTTGCTGCAGCCTGATAACTGGTGTTATACCAGTATTCTGCCCATGGCAGAATCCACTTCCAACTCTTCGGTTGTTCAGAACAGAAACACCGCAGATATCCTTCAAGAATCCTGTTTACCACTTCTGTTTGGCCATCCGTTTCTGGATGATAAGTCGTGCTCATTTTTAGCTGAGTACCATGTATTTTAAAGAGCTCCTTCCAAAAAATGCTAAGGAAGAGAGGATCTTTGTCACTTACTATTGACATCGGAATCCCGTGTAAACAGACTATCTCTTGGGTGAAGACCTCCGCTACCATGTGAGCAGAATATAGGTGCTTTAAGGCTATAAAGTGGCCATACTTACTTAGCCTATCCACCACTACCAGGATCGCATCAAAACCTTGAGACTTGGGCAACTTAACAATGAAATCAAGACTAATCTCTTCCCATATCGCTTGCGGAACCGGCAGAGGTTGGAGTAACCCTTGAGGCGATGCAGCCATATACTTATGTTGCTGGCAAATAACACATGCTGCAACAAATTCCGTTACCATCTTCTTCATCCCCAACCAGTATAGTGACTGGGCTACCCTTCTATAGGTTCGAAACACTCCCGAATGCCCCCCAGTACTGGACACATGGAATTTCGCCAATAACTTCGGAATCCAGGTGGAGTTTTCCGACAAAACTAACCTCCCTTTGTAGTGTAGTCGGTCCTTTTCCAAGGTATAAGATGCACGTGATCCTGGGTCCCTCCTGACATCTTCAATGATTTTTTGAAGTGCTTCATCCTCCTCCACTTCCTTCAGTATGTCGTGGAAGTCATGCCAATAAGGTTTTGACAAAATCTGCAGCTCCATCTCACCCATACCCCCTTCGCCCTTGCGTGAAAGTGCGTCATCGACTTTATTGGAGCTTCCCGTTTTGTACACTATCTCAAAGTCATAGCCCATAAGCTTGGCTATCCAATTTTGTTGACTGCACGTCGTTATCCGCTGTGCCAGCAGGTATTTTAGACTGCGCTGATCCGTATGCACCACAAATCTTCTACCCAACAAATACGGCCTCCAATGCTGGATGGCCATCACCAACGCCATTAGTTCTTTCTCGTAGATGGACTTGCTCAAAGTCTGTTCCGACAAAGCCTTACTAAAGAATGCGATAGGCTTTCGGTTCTGCATCAGCACAGCTCCTACACCACCGCCTGACGCGTCACACTCCAAGTGAAACTCCTGAGTAAAGTCGGGAAGTATTAGAACTGGTGCAGTTGTCATTGCTACCTTCAGTGCATCCATGGCATTCCCGGCCTTCTCGGACCATTCAAACTTCCCCTTCTTCAATAGTTATGTTAACGGTTTAGCCATTTCCCCGTATCCCCGCACGAATCTTCGGTAATATCCAGTCAAGCCCAGAAATCCCCTTAGAGCCTTCAAATTTTTCGGTTCATCCCATTCTACCACTGCTTTGATCTTCCCCTGGTCCATCTCTACACCTTTCGCCGAAATTTGATGACCCAAGTATTGAATCTGCACCCTCCCAAACTCGCATTTTTTTTTATTCGCGACCCAACAGTTCTCCTCCAGTCGCTGCAGCACCAACTTTAAATGTTCGACATGTTCTGCCCACGTGGAACTGTAGACGAGTATATCGTCAAAAAAAACTAGTACCCACTTCCTCAGATAAGGCGCCATCAACTCGTTCATGGCGCTTTGAAATGTTGCCAGAGCATTTGTCAGCCCAAAGGGCATGACTAGGAACTCGAAGTGGCCCTGATGCGTTCGGAAGGCCGTTTCCTGGATATCCTCTGCCCCATTCGTATCTGATGATAGCCCGCTTTCAGGTCCAGCTTTGAGAAGTACTTGGCCCCCTTAAGTTCATCCAACAGTTCTTCAATGACGGGTATCGAAAATTTGTCCGGTACCGTAGCCTTGTTCAAAGCCCGATAATCGACACAAAACCTCCAACTTCCATCCTTCTTCACCAGAATAACAGGGCTGGAATAGGGACTCTGACTGGGTCGGATGATGCCCGCTCTTAGCATGTCCTCTACTTGTTTTTCTATTTCATCCTTCAAGAGATAGGGGTATCGGTATGGCCTAACATTTATGGGGCTTTCTCCTTCTTTCAGCAGAATTTTGTGCTCCAAACTGCGTCTGGGAGGCAATCCTTCTCTCTCCAGGAACACACGTGAGTGGAACTGCAACACTGCTCTGAGTTCCATTTTCTGCTGCGCGGTCAAATCACCTGTCACCTCACCGTTAGTCCCTTCCTCCACTACCTCCAGCTCCCATATTAATATCCATGAGTCAGCATCCAGCATCTTCATCAAGGCCTTAGGTTCCACCAGCTGGCGGCATAAAGCTGGTTCCCCTTTTATCTCCACTTTATCACCATCCACTACATATCTCATGGACATCTCCCTCCAGTACAACACGACCTCTCCCAATTTGGCCAACCAAGCGATACCCAAGATGACATCTACTCCTCCAAGCTCAAACACGTAAAAATCCTCCTCGACAGTGGTGTTCCCCAAACGTATCCTCACTCTCTCGCAACGCCCACTCGTCGTTCGGCGATGGCCATCGCCTAGGCTCACGGTGTATGAATACGTCTCGGTCACCGGCAGCTTCAATTCCTCCACCACCCTCCGGCTGACGAAATTGTGGTTGGCCCCGCTACCAATGTGGACCACCACCTTCCGTTCTCCGATCACGCCTGTCAGTTTCATGGTTTTTGGAGGTGTCAGGCCCTCCGCCGAACACGCCGACAGCTCCATGGTTTGCGCCTCCTCCGCTGAGTGCTCAGTTGACTCTTCCTCCTCGTCCTCCGCCAACAGTAAAACTCTCAAGCTCCTCTCGGAACACCGGTGGCCGGGAGCGAAAGCACCCCCGCACTGAAAACATCGCCCTTCTGCCCTTCTTTTCAAGAACTCTGAGTAAGGTAAGTTTCTTACCACTCTTCCTCTCCCTTCGCCTCCGGTTACAGCGTTACCCCCCGCCTTGGGGTGGCTGGCCGACGACGTCACCTCCCATCGAGTCGCGCCTCCTCCTTCTGCCCCGCTGACCCTGTTTACGCCGTTACGTTCCCCGTCTCCCCTCACAATTGTCGAAGTGGCTCGCACGTTCATCGAGTTCACCTTTCCTCCGCTCCACACTACACCGCGCGCTCGCTGGATCGCGTCTTCCACATCTCTCGCGACCCTGATCGCAGCCATCAAGTCCTGCGGATCTTGAATTCGTACTTGACCCTTTACGTCTTCGCGTAACCCAGCAAGGAAAAAACCCAAAATCAATTCCTCCGATAACCCCTGAGTCTGACCCAACAACTTCTCAAAGCTCCTAATATAATCCTCCACCACGCCCTCCTGTCTCAGCGTCGCTAATTGTTCATACACGGTTCCCCTGAACCCACCTCCAAACCGATTAATCAATCCCGCCTTTAGTCCCAACCAAGAACGGTTCTTGGTTTTTTCCATCCAATACTTGAACCAGTAGCTGGCGCTCCCCTCCATGCTAATGTAGGCTAGATCCACCTTATCTTCTTCAGCCACCTTCTGGATGTCGAAGAACCGTTCGGCCCGGTTGATCCAAATATGGGGTTCCACTCCTTCAAACGATGGTAATTCGACCCTTTTCCGCCAATTTTGGGGAATTCCCCCATTGTCGCGCCTTTCTTGATTCTCGTTCACAGAGCTGCTACTTCCTTCAGAGCCGCCTCCTTGATTATTGTGACCTCCCCCCATCACCCTCATCAGTTGTTGTATATCGCGCCTGATCGCCGCCGTCTCATCCTTGATTCCCTCCACCGTAATCTCCAAATTGTCCAATCTTCCTTCCGTCTGACTTCCCATCACTGATTCCTCTCCTTCTTGATCCGGCAGGTCGGACCAAATGATAGGTTCTTTATCAAGAACCTATGAGAAACACGCCTCTAAACTCACACACAACCCACAGTTGAACTGAAACAGTCTCCTTTATTCAATATGCAGGTAATGGTTACAGAAAGAAGAGAGCTTAACCTCCCCCTATCAGGACTTAACAAGTTCCTGATCAAACAATTGAATTCACTAACTACTCTCCACTTACAACTAATCTCCCTTATATACAAGGTATCCTCAACTGACCCCCCTAACCCCCTAACTGCCTAGACAGTTATGTTATGTAACTGTCTTTCTCCTACTATACACAAGTAGAGGTCTAACAATATCACCCTCCTCCGAAACAACCTTGTCCCCAAGGTTGAAGTCAGGGTATTGTTCCTGAATAGTTGCTATATCTTCCCAAGTAGCTCCCTCTCGACCCCCTTCTTGCCACTCGATCAACACCTGTGGTATTGCCTCTTCCCCATTCTGCCTCTGTCTCCTATCCAACACCTTTACCGGCCAAAACATGAGCCCATTTGCCTGTAATTTTGGGGGTAATTCACTCTCTATCCTCTTCTCCCCCACAGCTTTCTTCAGCTGTGAAACGTGAAAAACGGGATGGATCCTGGCCGATTCTGGTAGCTGCAAACGGAAGGCAACCTTCCCCACCTGCTGTAACACCTGAAAGGGCCCAAAATAACGTGCTGCGAGCTTGGAATGTAATCGTGTTGTCATGGAAACTTGCCTGTGGGGTCTGATCCTCAAGTAGACCCAGTCTCCCACCTTAACCTCCACTTCCCTCCTTTTCTTATTGGCCTGATTAACCATCACCTCTTGAGCCCTTTTTAAATTATCCTTCAATTGTCTCAATGCCTCATCCCTGGTCATCAAATCCTGTGCCACCGCCTCAACCGCTGTCTCCCCCGGAATAAACCTGTTCAAAGTTGGCAGAGAGCGTCCATATACCACTTCAAAAGGGGAACATTTTGCTGCAGCCTGATAACTGGTGTTATACCAGTATTCTGCCCATGGCAGAATCCACTTCCAACTCTTCGGTTGTTCAGAACAGAAACACCGCAGATATCCTTCAAGAATCCTGTTTACCACTTCTGTTTGGCCATCCGTTTCTGGATGATAAGTCGTGCTCATTTTTAGCTGAGTACCATGTATTTTAAAGAGCTCCTTCCAAAAAATGCTAAGGAAGAGAGGATCTTTGTCACTTACTATTGACATCGGAATCCCGTGTAAACAGACTATCTCTTGGGTGAAGACCTCCGCTACCATGTGAGCAGAATATAGGTGCTTTAAGGCTATAAAGTGGCCATACTTACTTAGCCTATCCACCACTACCAGGATCGCATCAAAACCTTGAGACTTGGGCAACTTAACAATGAAATCAAGACTAATCTCTTCCCATATCGCTTGCGGAACCGGCAGAGGTTGGAGTAACCCTTGAGGCGATGCAGCCATATACTTATGTTGCTGGCAAATAACACATGCTGCAACAAATTCCGTTACCATCTTCTTCATCCCCAACCAGTATAGTGACTGGGCTACCCTTCTATAGGTTCGAAACACTCCCGAATGCCCCCCAGTACTGGACACATGGAATTCCGCCAATAACTTCGGAATCCAGGTGGAGTTTGCCGACAAAACTAACCTCCCTTTGTAGTGTAGTCGGTCCTTTTCCAAGGTATAAGATGCACGTGATCCTGGGTCCCTCCTGACATCTTCAATGATTTTTTGAAGTGCTTCATCCTCCTCCACTTCCTTCAGTATGTCGTGGAAGTCATGCCAATAAGGTTTTGACAAAATCTGCAGCTCCATCTCACCCATACCCCCTTCGCCCTTGCGTGAAAGTGCGTCAGCGACTTTATTGGAGCTTCCCGTTTTGTACACTATCTCAAAGTCATAGCCCATAAGCTTGGCTATCCAATTTTGTTGACTGCACGTCGTTATCCGCTGTGCCAGCAGGTATTTTAGACTGCGCTGATCCGTATGCACCACAAATCTTCTACCCAACAAATACGGCCTCCAATGCTGGATGGCCATCACCAACGCCATTAGTTCTTTCTCGTAGATGGACTTGCTCAAAGTCTGTTCCGACAAAGCCTTACTAAAGAATGCGATAGGCTTTCGGTTCTGCATCAGCACAGCTCCTACACCACCGCCTGACGCGTCACACTCCAAGTGAAACTCCTGAGTAAAGTCGGGAAGTATTAGAACTGGTGCAGTTGTCATTGCTACCTTCAGTGCATCCATGGCATTCCCGGCCTTCTCGGACCATTCAAACTTCCCCTTCTTCAATAGTTATGTTAACGGTTTAGCCATTTCCCCGTATCCCCGCACGAATCTTCGGTAATATCCAGTCAAGCCCAGAAATCCCCTTAGAGCCTTCAAATTTTTCGGTTCATCCCATTCTACCACAGCTTTGATCTTCCCCTGGTCCATCTCTACACCTTTCGCCGAAATTTGATGACCCAAGTATTGAATCTGCACCCTCCCAAACTCGCATTTTTTTTTATTCGCGACCCAACAGTTCTCCTCCAGTCGCTGCAGCACCAACTTTAAATGTTCGACATGTTCTGCCCACGTGGAACTGTAGACGAGTATATCGTCAAAAAAAACTAGTACCCACTTCCTCAGATAAGGCGCCATCAACTCGTTCATGGCGCTTTGAAATGTTGCCAGAGCATTTGTCAGCCCAAAGGGCATGACTAGGAACTCGAAGTGGCCCTGATGCGTTCGGAAGGCCGTTTCCTGGATATCCTCTGCCCCATTCGTATCTGATGATAGCCCGCTTTCAGGTCCAGCTTTGAGAAGTACTTGGCCCCCTTAAGTTCATCCAACAGTTCTTCAATGACGGGTATCGAAAATTTGTCCGGTACCGTAGCCTTGTTCAAAGCCCGATAATCGACACAAAACCTCCAACTTCCATCCTTCTTCACCAGAATAACAGGGCTGGAATAGGGACTCTGACTGGGTCGGATGATGCCCGCTCTTAGCATGTCCTCTACTTGTTTTTCTATTTCATCCTTCAAGAGATAGGGGTATCGGTATGGCCTAACATTTATGGGGCTTTCTCCTTCTTTCAGCAGAATTTTGTGCTCCAAACTGCGTCTGGGAGGCAATCCTTCTCTCTCCAGGAACACACGTGAGTGGAACTGCAACACTGCTCTGAGTTCCATTTTCTGCTGCGCGGTCAAATCACCTGTCACCTCACCGTTAGTCCCTTCCTCCACTACCTCCAGCTCCCATATTAATATCCATGAGTCAGCATCCAGCATCTTCATCAAGGCCTTAGGTTCCACCAGCTGGCGGCATAAAGCTGGTTCCCCTTTTATCTCCACTTTATCACCATCCACTACATATCTCATGGACATCTCTCTCCAGTTCAACACGACCTCTCCCAATTTGGCCAACCAAGCGATACCCAAGATGACATCTACTCCTCCAAGCTCAAACACGTAAAAATCCTCCTCGACAGTGGTGTTCCCCAAACGTATCCTCACTCTCTCGCAACGCCCACTCGTCGTTCGGCGATGGCCATCGCCTAGGCTCACGGTGTATGAATACGTCTCGGTCACCGGCAGCTTCAATTCCTCCACCACCCTCCGGCTGACGAAATTGTGGTTGGCCCCGCTACCAATGTGGACCACCACCTTCCGTTCTCCGATCACGCCTGTCAGTTTCATGGTTTTTGGAGGTGTCAGGCCCTCCGCCGAACACGCCGACAGCTCCATGGTTTGCGCCTCCTCCGCTGAGTGCTCAGTTGACTCTTCCTCCTCGTCCTCCGCCAACAGTAAAACTCTCAAGCTCCTCTCGGAACACCGGTGGCCGGGAGCGAAAGCACCCCCGCACTGAAAACATCGCCCTTCTGCCCTTCTTTTCAAGAACTCTGAGTAAGGTAAGTTTCTTACCACTCTTCCTCTCCCTTCGCCTCCGGTTACAGCGTTACCCCCCGCCTTGGGGTGGCTGGCCGACGACGTCACCTCCCATCGAGTCGCGCCTCCTCCTTCTGCCCCGCTGACCCTGTTTACGCCGTTACGTTCCCCGTCTCCCCTCACAATTGTCGAAGTGGCTCGCACGTTCATCGAGTTCACCTTTCCTCCGCTCCACACTACACCGCGCGCTCGCTGGATCGCGTCTTCCACATCTCTCGCGACCCTGATCGCAGCCATCAAGTCCTGCGGATCTTGAATTCGTACTTGACCCTTTACGTCTTCGCGTAACCCAGCAAGGAAAAAACCCAAAATCAATTCCTCCGATAACCCCTGAGTCTGACCCAACAACTTCTCAAAGCTCCTAATATAATCCTCCACCACGCCCTCCTGTCTCAGCGTCGCTAATTGTTCATACACGGTTCCCCTGAACCCACCTCCAAACCGATTAATCAATCCCGCCTTTAGTCCCAACCAAGAACGGTTCTTGGTTTTTTCCTTCCAATACTTGAACCAGTAGCTGGCGCTCCCCTCCATGCTAATGTAGGCTAGATCCACCTTATCTTCTTCAGCCACCTTCTGGATGTCGAAGAACCGTTCGGCCCGGTTGATCCAAATATGGGGTTCCACTCCTTCAAACGATGGTAATTCGACCCTTTTCCGCCAATTTTGGGTAATTCCCCCATTGTCGCGCCTTTCTTGATTCTCGTTCACAGAGCTGCTACTTCCTTCAGAGCCGCCTCCTTGATTATTGTGACCTCCCCCCATCACCCTCATCAGTTGTTGTATATCGCGCCTGATCGTCGCTGTCTCATCCTTGATTCCCTCCACCGTAATCTCCAAATTGTCCAATCTTCCTTCCGTCTGACTTCCCATCACTGATTCCTCTCCTTCTTGATCCGGCAGGTCGGACCAAATGATAGGTTCTTTATCAAGAACCTATGAGAAACACGCCTCTAAACTCACACACAACCCACAGTTGAACTGAAACAGTCTCCTTTATTCAATATGCAGGTAATGGTTACAGAAAGAAGAGAGCTTAACCTCCCCCTATCAGGACTTAACAAGTTCCTGATCAAACAAATGAATTCACTAACTACTCTCCACTTACAACTAATCTCCCTTATATACAAGGTATCCTCAACCGACCCCCCTAACCCCCTAACTGCCTAGACAGTTAAGTTATGTAACTGTCTTTCTCCTACTATACACAAGTAGAGGTCTAACAGAAACTATTTAGAGTGCCAGGAGAAGGAGAAATAAGGGGGAAATAATTTTAAAAGTTGTGCAACTCAACTTGCTAAACTATATTTCATCGCTCCTTTTTTTCTCTTCAGCCAAACATCTTTAACTTCCACATTTTTTTCTCACCTATTCTCACTCGTCCTCTTCATTTCCCTTTACCGTATTTCTATTCTCTCTACCAAACAGGTCCTAACTAAAACGACATTAGATTTCCAATCTATTGAATGTTGTACCCAGCATGACTTATTTAGTTTCTGGTCTGTCATGGAAGTGAGGGTCAGGTAAAAGCCTAACTGTTAATAGCCGTAACATGGCTGAGCAAGAGTATCACGGCCCAAAGACCGGTGATGTGTTGGGACTCAGTAGGAATTGGGTCATTATGACATTTGACAACCCAACACACAAGCCGAGATGGACATAAAAATGTGAGATGTTTAGTTAGAGCAAAATGGGGAGGTTTCTAAGTAACCGTAAAAATCACATGATTTGGGGATTTCACGGTCGTAGATAAAGGGTATCAAGTATCCGTTCAGCAAGGGGGAGTAGCTGTTATTGAATATAAAACTAGGTATAAGACTAATCTCCCTAGTATCTAAAACACACATAGGGTAATATATTTATAATGAAGAATAATACAAGTATATATGGCAATCAAACATAAATATGATAAATATGACAAACCTCACCTTACAAATCCGTTTTGTGAGGTTGAATTTGGTTTAAAGTCTACTTCTTAACACATTCATTTGAATCTGTTGTGGTAGGTTCTATTGTGTGAGTCAGTTTGTGTTTACCTTTTTTGAGTCCATTTTCATCACTTTATTCGGTCCAAATCTTTGTTTGAATCATTTGAATTTTGAATTCAAATTTTGTTGTCAAGTTTTGTTCATTTCTTATTTTGTCAGAAAATTCAAAAGTGTGCCTCTGATTTGACCTGGTTTATGTGATGATCTGTTTGAATGTTCAAGTGCATTCCATATGAGTTATGATAAGCCAATTTGGGAGCTCGGATGCATTCATTGAACAACAGATCCACTGTTTATATCCTGCTGTGAAATTTTGGTTCAGTAAGTTGTTTGAAGCTAAATTCTGAATCTGTTTTGCGTTTAAATTCTGAGTTGGAATGCTTAGATGATTAGTAGCAAAGTGCAAACCCGAGAAGCAGTGATATGCTCAGCATAAGCTTGGTTGCCACTGTGAAATTCACAGCAGAAAACATTTGCAAGCAGTAGGCCGAACTGCATATTCCTTGTTTGAAATGATCTAATGCTGAAATGAGTAAAAACAATATTATGTATTTGGGTTCAGCCCATATTTTCCATATACATATATTATCTACAGGGAATTAATCCTATATATAATTTTTAGGATTTTCAACATTTTAGAGTGATTAACTATAACAAGACATTCACTAGCTTATGGCTTCAGACGTCTATTATCACTCACCAAAAACTCATTACAAATCTAATGTTATAGTAGTAGTAAACTAAATTCAATTAATTTTGCAAAAGTAAACGAACGGTAGAGTTAAATGTTTTTAATAACCCAGAATTGCATATTCCAAGAACTAAAAGTGGATTTAAACATAAAAGGTGAGTATCAAATGGCTCAAGATAAAACAGAGTAAACAACGACTGACCCCATCGACAACGGCGTCGTAAAAGCGAATGTCTTCATTATTGAAGAAATGACAAGCACAAACCCTAGTTCCAGGAGTGAGTAAACCACACTCTTCATCTTGAAGCTGTTTGGAGAGGGGTCTGAAACGACGCTTAAAGGCTTCGAGGTCCTTCGAGTTTTGAAAATATGAAAACGGAAACACGACGTCGTTTTCAGGAGGAAAACCCAAGAACTTCACCGTGAGAGTATCTCCATGGAACAAAACGCAAACCGTATACCATGCATCATCTTCGTAAGCTCTAAACTCCGTAGAGTAATTGATTACGGGAGTCACCATCCTTCCCGTCACCATTTTTTTTCTCCTGTCACTTCTTTTTCTTCCGTTCCGTCAAGTTTCCTAACTTTTATATGGCATTTAGAATATGTTTGATTTTCTTTTCTCAGATAGTTATTTTATTATTGTATATTAATATTAGAATATAATATTTATCTTATTTCTGTCACAGTAAATGTAATCTGGGCTGTTGCTGCAGCGACTCCTAACATATCTAGTTGTCCGCCACTTGTTTTTAAGAGTTGATAGAAGTAAAACAATTTACTAATAAAATAATTCATATTTAAAAAGAAATTTGAATTTTTTTATGATATAAAATTATTTATTAATTGGTTGTAACTAATTTTATTTATTACTTTTTTCAATAAATAATAAAACTAATTTTTTTAATTTTGTTTACATATTATTGATCTTAATTAATTTTTTTTTATTTTTAGTTTTGAAAAGTTATTTCGTCCGTTAGAATTGTTAAAAATATTTTATAATATATATATACACACGTGGAACAAAAATATATATTTTATATAATTAAGAATGTTAATTGTTTATTATTTTCAATCATATAATTTTTTTTAAGATGTTTAATTTTAAAAATAAATTCAATCCATTAAAAGTTAATAAATTATCATGTTTTATAGGTTTTTCAAAGTTTAAGTAGTTTTTTTTCCGAAAAAATACAATTTATTGACTTTAAAATCTTTCACACTAAATAAAAAATCAAAAATATCTTCATTATTTTAAATTTTCATATCTACTTTGAAGTGTGGTAATTGTTTTATCTACGATATAAAGAAAGTAATCAATTCTAAACTATTTTTGAAGAGATTTTTGAAGATAATTTCATTCTCAACATTTTCATCAAATTATTTTTTTTGGGTTAAATATGTTATTAGTCCCTCAACTATCAAGCGATTTTGTTTTTCGTTCCTATTTCAAACTTTGTACGATTTGATCCCTCTCCTTAAGGAAACCATAATTTTTGGTCCTCCAAAACAAACAGCGTTAAAATTCAGGGGAGGTGGCTAACATATAGGCACGTGGGATGACATGTATCCTTTCTAACATTTGCCATGTGTGTTTACATTTTAAATTGAAATTGATAAGTGATTAAATCAGATGATGGAGATAAGGGTTTATATACTTACTAAGTATTGGGTTCTTGTTATGCGAATCAAAATTGGGGTTGATAACTTTGTTTTATCTTGAACCTAAGTCGCGATTAGGGTTCTGGTTCCATCAATTTGGTTTGACGATTGTTGTTGCTCTAGTGTTTGTTTGCATTGTGTGTGTAAGAAAGGCAATTCGAAGAAGGTAAGTTTGTTCTTTTCGTTTTCGTTTACTGTGACTCCATTGCTTGTTGTGCATTGTGTGAGTAAAATTTTCATTTTACAATGTAGGATTAGCAATGGTTTTTGATGTTTCTCTGCATCACATGGGGAAGTTCTTGAAGAATAAGGGAATAGAATATGTGGGAGGAGAAATACATGTTATAAAAGGAATTGATCTTTACATGTGGTCTTACTTTGATGCAGTGGGATTTGTTATAGAATTCAAGTATGATGCAGAGTTCAAGCTATGGTGGAAGGGGGCAAAACAAAAGGCGATGAACAACCTGAGAATACTCAGTGATGACAGGGAAGCATTGTTCTTGGCTGACTATGCAGAGGCAAATAATGATGAGGTTGAAATCTATGTCGAACATGTACAACCTAGTTAGCCAGATGAAGTTAAGTTTCTGAGTTTTGGTGAAGAGGCAATACACATACAGGAGACGAAGGAAGAGGTAAATATGTGTGACGAAGAAGAAGGAACATGTAAAACATCTTTATATAGTTCTCTACTTTCTCATTTCTATCCAATGTGAGACTTAGACTCACACTTGGATTCCCAACAATCTCCCCCTCAAGGGTGAGTCCCTTCCACATAGGTATACTTCCCCTCCAACAAAAGCATCCAACCAACCACAACCACGAGTAGCCCTTTCTAACCGTCGTTCATCTTAACATGACTTGCTTACCTGGATATCCTTTGCCAGGAAGACTTTCCATATAGGGATCATTATACTCGTATGAGTCGGTCACTGAGACAAACTATCAACTCTAATACCGCTGTTGGGTCTAACAAGGAGGAGGTTCACCGAAGAGATACAATACGAATGAGATATGAGCCCAACCATATAAGGATTTATATCACTCTCTACCTAAAACCTTAAGGCTATGGGTTAATTGGTCTTTCATCTTTATATATTGCTTTACTTTCTCATTTATATCCAATGTGAGACTTAGACTCACACTTAGATTCCCAACAAAGTCATACGAACATTGCAAGACACGCATAACTACAAACACAAACAAATATAGGTAAGTTATCATAGCACAAGCAATAACAACAAAATTTGTACATAGGAAGCAAAAATATGAAAGAAGAAAACAATCCACTTCGACTCTCGAGCAAGAAAAATTGTCTTCCCCATGGCAAGGTCTTGAAAAACACAATAAGTTGGAAAAAAATGTTACTGAACAATTTAAATCCTTTATGAGTTTTTGCACAGAGATAAGACTATTAGCTAATTGAGGAACATGTAAAACATCCTTCAATACAATAGATGAGTTCAAAATTATATTTCCAGAGCCACATATAGGTATACCCTGACCATTCGCAATTGTAATAAGTTGTTCTTTATTTCTTTTACCATATGAGTAGAAGGACACACTAAAAGTTGTCATGTGATTAGTTGCACCCGAATCAAGGATCCAAATACCTTGAGACATGACCAATAATATTGAGACAAATCTTACCTTTTATTGACAGAGTACATGATTCAGAGGGCTTACTCATTGATTCAACCATTCTTTTCAAGCGCTCAAGATCCTTTAGTGAAAAAGTACTCTGTAAATCATCCCATATTTCTTTTGCAGAAGAATGAAAAATATAATTTCTACTTATTTCAAGAATCATGGATTGTCACATCCAAGTCATCATTAATGAATCTTCATTGTCCCAAATTGAAAAATGAATGTCGTCTCATCCTAGTCCTCCTCCATCTATGTGATGAAGTCTTGAACGACCCCTTGAGAACCCTTTGAATAAATTGGCTCCATTGTAAGAAATTTTGACCATCCAACCGACAGGTACCCCCTATATTTGGTAAGTCATTAGGATCCAAAGGAATAAGTTTTACTTCAAACATCCCGTAGAATGCAACCAAGAGTCTCCGATGACCTTTTCCAAGACGACGGTGGCGTGTGGGTCATACCGAGAAAAGGAGAAAAATTTAAAGCTCAGATCTACTCAAATATAGGCCAAACGTGATATGATCATAAATGGGTCAAGTAGTGAAGAGTTTCAAAGTGACAAAAACACAAAAAGAGTAGAATAGGTTTCCTTTGGGCGTGTATTTGCCTTTTGATTTCTTTCTCTTAGTTCTTGTGAATAATTGCTTATAAACTCTTCTTTCTCTTTAAGAGTAAGCAATGTGGGACTTTCCATAGCTTGGTCTTAAAAAGAATAGAAGAGAAAGTGAGCATTTTTAGGCGTGTAGGAGTTAGGAAGCATAGCTAGTGTTAGTTTTTGAACTCTAGGAGAGCTAGGAAGCTTATAAACCCTTTTGGAATGAGAGAATTAAGCAATGTGGGGCTCCCATGCACCTAGGGACGTTGCAGCTGCTGCTGGACAGAACTTGGAGCCTTCCAAGTCCCACATCTCTTGAAACTCATCACCAAAGTCATTCCAAAAGCTATATAAGCAACCTAGGGGTTCTTCTTTGTAGACACCTTTGCATTGAATGAAATTTGAGTTGAATTGCAATCTTGCATTCTTCTTTAAGATAGAATTATGTCTCTAAAGTCCCAAATTTGGGCAGGCCTTATCTTGCTCAAGCAAGTGGCGGTCCTCTTCATGATGCTTATCTTCGAAGCTTGTTCAAGTGGCGCATCTTCATTTCCTAAGTTTCCTTTTCTCTAATCTCTTCCATTTTTAATTTCTCTTCCATTTCTTATATGTCATTTAGTATATTCTCTCTAGGTATGCACTTCCCCATCAAAACGGGTCGTCACCGACCCTAGGAACAGACTCAGGAGGCTTCGGCGACTCTGTTTGTGGTAGCGGCACGTGGCTGCACATTGCGGCTTCTCTCACGGAACGACTTCCGGCGTTGTGGTTGTCGGTGTTAGGTGCACCTTTCTGCCCTATCAACGACCCCAATTGGCGACAACAACAGCGGTGATGGTCGGACAACGACAACGGTGCAACTGTGTAGCGGAACGGAGCCCCAAGATTGAGAGCTCTAACACCAAGTTGAAAAAAGGACTGATTTTATTATATTCTGAATCATAAAAAATACATTCTCATATCCTTTATTTGTAACAATCTAATTCTCCTAACAAGGGAAATAGGGGAACTAGGTAAACAAAATAAAATAGAAGATTATATATTTATTTTTTCTAATTAGGAAGATTCTAAAGATATCTTCTCTAATTACAACAACAAGCAATAATAACAAAATTTGTTCATAGAAAGCAATCATACAATAACATGTGTTGCACTTATTTCAATAAACTAAATAAATAGCATAAAACTTTATGTTCTACTCAAGACTTGCACACCAACTAAGCTATACCACTTTGTAAACTCATGCAGATTCTAATAAAACATACTCAAGTGTTATTTATAAACTCTACATTTTCTCGGGTAATAATTCACCTCACCTCTAAAAAATTTTCGTCTCCTCGAAAATTACACTCATCAAGCAACATATACACTAGTGTAGAATTGGCCTTTAACGTCACCCAATAGACGTCGGTCCACCAAAACCCCAACGTAAATAATTGACCGGTGGCATAAATGTAAATAATTGAGTGTGGAGACGTCCGTTCTGGAGGGAGTTGGACGTCTATAATATTATAGACGTCCGGCCCCCTTTAACGGACGTTCAAAAGGCTGACGGGGGGTTGAAGAGTTGATTGCTTCAGCCTCTTGAACGTCCGTTCTGGAGGGGGCCGGACGTCTACAATATTATAGACGTCCGGCCCCATCCAGAACGGACGTTCAAAAGGCTGAAGCAATCAACTATTCAACTCCCCTCGTCAGTCTTATGAACGTCCATTCTGGAGGGGCGGACGTCTATAATACTGTAGACGTCCGACCCCCTCCAGAATGGACGTTCAAGAGACTGACGGGGGGAGTTCAAGAGTTTATTGCTTCAGCCTTCTGAACGTCCGTTCTGGAGAGGGCCGGACATCTACAATATTATAGACGTTCAAAAGGCTGAAGCAATCAACTATTCAACAACCCCGTCAGTCTTTTGAACGTCCGTTCTCGAGGGGCGGACGTCTATAATATTGTAGACGTCCGGCCCCCTATAGAACGGACGTTCAAGAGTCTAACGGAGAAGCTTGAAGTGTGGAGTGCGCCATCCTACTGAACGTCCGTTCTGGAGAGGGCCGGACATCTACAATATTATAGACGTTCAAAAGGCTGAAGCAATCAACTATTCAACTCCCCTCGTCAGTCTTATGAACGTCCATTCTGGAGGGGCGGACGTCTATAATACTGTAGACGTCCGACCCCCTCCAGAATGGACGTTCAAGAGACTGACGGGGGGAGTTCAAGAGTTTATTGCTTCAGCCTTCTGAACGTCCGTTCTGGAGAGGGCCGGACATCTACAATATTATAGACGTTCAAAAGGCTGAAGCAATCAACTATTCAACAACCCCGTCAGTCTTATGAACGTCCATTCTGGAGGGGCGGACGTCTATAATACTGTAGACGTCCGACCCCCTCCAGAATGGACGTTCAAGAGACTGACGGGGGGAGTTCAAGAGTTTATTGCTTCAGCCTTCTGAACGTCCGTTCTGGAGAGGGCCGGACATCTACAATATTATAGACGTTCAAAAGGCTGAAGCAATCAACTATTCAACAACCCCGTCAGTCTTTTGAACGTCCGTTCTCGAGGGGCGGACGTCTATAATATTGTAGACGTCCGGCCCCCTCCAGAATGGACGTTCAAGAGACTGACGGGGGGAGTTGAAGAGTTGATTGCTTCAGCCTTTTGAACGTCCGTTCTGGAGGGGGCCAGACGTCTATAATATTATAGACGTCCGGCCCTCTCCTGGATGGACGTTCAAGAGACTGACGGGGGGAGTTGAAGAGTTGATTGCTTCAGCCTTTTGAACGTCCGTTCTGGAGGGGGCCAGACGTCTATAATATTACAGACGTCCGACCCCCTCCAGAACGGACGTTCAAGAGGCTGACAGGGCCCCCCTCCAGAAGGACGTTCAAGAGGCTGACAAGGTAGTTGAACCCGTCAGCCTTTTGAACGTCCTTCTAGAGTTCAGCCTTTTGAACGTCCGTTCTGGAGGGGGCCAGACGTCTATAATATTATAGACGTCCGGCCCCCTCTAGAACGGGCGTTTAAAAGACGTTTAAAAGAAGGACATATATACCAAAACACGAACCCGCGAGGAGTTACGCGCTTCCGTGAGAGTTCCCTCTGCGCCTTGCATTTCCAGGTTGGTTTTTATCTGTTTTGGACCATTTAATCTTACTTTTATTCTGATTAAATTGTTCAGTGATGAAATATCTTTCATTTGGACCGATTAAAAATCGTTTTCGTTGCGTTTTGGTGTAGTTTGTTTCGTTTTCTTGGGTGGCGTTTTTTGGCCTACGTTTTAGGTCGTGCACTCCTCCATTTCCCTCCATTTTCATTTTGAATCTGCTCTTCAGGTTATTATAATTTTCATTGAGTGACCCTTAGACGTCTAGCAGTGCACAAACATACGTCCAAACCCCGTAACCCTAAATAACCCGGTCAGCCATATAGACGTCCGTTCCGACACAAACGGACGTCTATATAGACGTCTGTTGTGTCGGAACGGACGTCTATATAGACGTCTGACCTGGCACAACAGACGTCTGGTTAACGTCACCACAAAAACGTCGAATGCATGTCGGACGTCAAAAGACCAAAATAACATACGTGTAAAGCCCTTTCTGCACTAGTGATACACCATCCAAATATTTATAACTTCTCATAACTTAATGCAGCAGATCCGATATTTAATAACTACAAATTATTTTGCACTTTTAAAATAAAAATTATATTATTTAATATGACATCTAATATAATTTTCTAAAACCACGTACACTACCACTTATTATGAAATAAAGTAGGTAATATATTTAACTTTTAATAACAATTCCAAACTACTTTAACATCAAAGTTCACTAATAAAGGTTTATCTAAATAATATAACATTTATTTATTAGCAGAACACCTTATACTAATTTTCATTTATATATCACATGCTATAATCACTTATAATACACAATTAATAAAGTAAACAAATCCCAAAATCTTTAGTTATAGAAAATATTTTCACATATATTCAATAACTCACACAAAAAACACAACTACCGAAAAATAAAATAATAAAACCACCAATCACAAATCAAAATAAGATATCTTTATGTTTATATTCTTTTAGTTCTCTAATCATCACTTTAATAAAAAGAAACTAAAACTTCAAATTGTCAATCTTTTATAAAAATATATTTATTATGCTGTGTATACTCAAATTTATCATATAATCTAAATATATAAATATGGTCTACTATAATATAATATATTAAAACAATAAGTATGATTCATAGTCTTTTATTTTGTATCAAATTCAAAATGGTAAATTATGTGCATCTAAACTTACTTTACCTTTTTTTTTTTTTAAATTCCCCGTATCTATATATCATAAGAACCAATAAGAAAATATATATATTGAAAAATTATAAAGTAACATTTTTTTAATCATCTCCAAACATTTATTAGCATATGAGATGAACTTAGACTTTTTCCAATAAGCATACGAAGGAAAATATATGAATAACCAGCAAATTAAATCACAAAACATATTTTAATTAAAAATAATTTGAGTTGTGAATTTAGACCATTAAAAGCATCAAGACTAAGAAAGCTCATGAAACTTACAAAAAAGTTGTAAAAATATAGCCCATGAGTGCACGAATTAAGATAAAAGAAATCAATTTATTTGAAAAAGAAAACTAAGGGTGTGTTTACTTCAGAGGGAAGATTTGGGAGAGAGTGAATTGATGGATTTGAGATGTAACATTCAAAAATATAGAATAAACTACATAGTAGAATCATCACATGAAATGATACGATAAAACAGTCATCCACTTAGTATTAAAGTGTTTACAGTACAGTTATTCCAAAATAACTATAAATTTAAAACTTTGTACAAAGTCTTAGTCTAACACAAAACTATGTACAAGACTGAACGGTCTTATACTCAAATGGGTGGATCCTCTCCTTCTAGAGCTTGCTCCACAAAGACATCATCTCCCTCTGCTCACACCCACAGGATGATCATTGCAAAGGATAAACCGAACGGGTAAACATGGCAAAATAGAAAAGTAGGGTAAGCTAGTGTAATTTAATAATCATATTAACATACAATTCAATAAACAAATAAAACACTCATGCACATGCATAAAACATATATACACATATTAATCGACCACTTTACTTTGACCGTTCGGACAAGTATGAATATGTAGCTTTGGTCGTTCGTGCACTCGTGAGTGTAGTAACTAGAAACCCATCAGTTGTCGCACGAGGTTAACCCGGTATCCTTCACCTAAGGTGTCCCTCCTTAGACTAAGGCCTCCTGCTATTCTCACGACATGACTTACCCATCTTTACTTGAGACTTGGTAATCATTAGAATGTCAGGATGAACGATGTGGATTTCGCTGTCCATATTCATACTTTACCACCACCTTGATAACCAATCACTGAGACAGTCCTCCTTGGAATTCTCTTTCATACCAATTGGAACATTATACCATACTTTCAATTTGACACCATTATGATAATGCATACATTAGCCATCAAAATTATATGATAATGCATAATATGATTGCGAAAATCCAATTATATCATACAAAAATTAATAAAATAAAAATGAAATAAAGTAAACACAATTACATTGTTTCTAAAATTTATAACAAAAAAACTCTAAATACCTAAGTCTTTTTCCCACTCTCGCGTCTCTATCATTCATCTGGAGCATCTGCAACATCCCCTACTGCTCTTGTATAACTGATAATGCTAATTCATACCATTATATAAGCGTCATTTTAGTAACAAAATCAACTCTTTTCTAGCTTATAACCTGCTTAATCCTTTCTTTTATCCTGCTTTTATAAAAAAATGTGTTTTGGGCTACATTGATATAATATCATCACTAATCCCCTAATTTTGTAGTTAATATTGTGCTTGGAAGAACCTCTACCAATGTATAGAGCTTAACCAACAATAAAAGCAAGGTAAACAAAAAGAGAGAATTTTGGAATGTTGTAGCTGGGCTGCAGCTGGCTACGACTGAGCTATATGCTCTTTGGAATGCTGTAGCTGGGTTGCAGCTGGCTAGGACTGAGCTATATGCTCTCTGGAATGTTGCCGCTGAGGTGTAGCTGGGGTGCAGTTGAGCGCCTGCTTTCTAGAATGTTGTCGCTATGCTGTAGCTAGGCTACAGTTGAGCGCTCTCCTCTTTGTAATGTTGTAGCTGGGCTACAGTTGGGTTAAAGGTGAGCGGTGACAACGCTGATGTGGACAATTTGGTCTATTTAGACCTAAAATGCGAAGGAAAAGAGGTCTTTGGTTCTTTGGGGGTGCATGTCACTCATAGAAGAGCTTTGAGGGCTTATAGAGCTCGTGGGAACACTCCTTTCTTCCTCTTTGGTGGACATTTTGTAAGCTTTAAGGCTTTCCGTGGAAATGGAGAGCTAAACCCATCTTGTTGGGGATTGTTGTAGCCTCTAAATTCTTGTGTATTTGTTGAATGATTTGATTATATATATGTCTTTTCCATCAATTGCTTGTATTCTTGTGTCCGATCTTAAAGCTTGCATGTAATAGAAATCTTCATGACTTGATTTTGGGGTTTCATGGATTATGGGGACGTAAGATGGAACCTTGAACTGAAACAAGAGCCCTTGTGGAATTGATTCTAGGGATGGGAGATGATTCACATGTTGTCTTAAGATCCTAGCTCATTAATGCGGGTTTGCTTGTTACATTTTCTAAGGGATTAGAGTTTAATAGGAAAAACTTAAGCTCTTTCACCTAAGGGATTGATGCTAGGGTGTTTTTGTGGATTGACGGAAAGGAGATGAAGGTGAAAACTAACCTTAGCAATGTCATTTCATACCATTTCTAGTCTAATTCATTTCTAAGTGCCTTCAAACACCAAAGTCCAACCATGTAATTATGTGTAATTTTATCTCTTTGCACATGCTTGTAAATGGATGTTGTTCTATTGAGTCTAAATGAATTGTTAATCGCACAATTTTCTAGTATTACGAGTTTCTTGGGAAAACAATACCTAGTCTTATCATGGTTTATTACTTGAAACGATTCAGTGTCTTTGCCGAAACAAGTTTTTGGCGTCGTTGTTGGGGACTCGTATCAATACTAGACTTTTGTGAGGTTTCTAACTTGTTTAGACTTGATTTTGTATATAAAACTGACTCTTTTGTTGTAAATATAATTTTACTTTTAATTGGGCTAATTTGTTGCTTTAGTTTAGTTGGCTCTAAGTGTATGCAGTGCAATTTTCACATAAGGAGGACTGCAGCCTCCAAATTTTCATGTAGGCCCTGAGATTGAATGAGTCATGATGCCACAAGGGGACAATAAGCTTGAGCTATAATCTCCCTAAATTCTCCCTTCCTTGATATTGCTCAAAGTGTTATGAGAAAGAAGTAGAAGAAAGGGAGAAGCAAAAGAAAAAGCCTAGTCACCACCACTCTTTGATGGGAGACAAAGAACTTAAGCCTTGGAAGCCGAAGTTGATCAAGATGATTGTGTGTTTAAAGATGTCAAAGTAGTGGAAGGGCTAAGAGGAAGATTCTTATGCTATGAAAATTGATTTGGTGGCTAGAAAGTGATTCAAGAAGAGTTGGTGAAAGGAGCACACTAACAACAACATTCACGCTTCATTGGTTCATTCGTCAAGCTAATGACGTTAAACAAGTGCTTTTGGGAGGCAACCCAGTTTTCTTACCCTTTTTACTTGTGTTTGTATGGTTTTTATGTCATGTGCATTAGTGACTTATGTTTTACATGTTTGTATTTTGCCGCATTTTTGTGATATTTTAGTTGTAATGTTGTGTTTATGGTTGATATGTGTGTTGTATGTGTTAAGATGTCCGCAAGTGTACCGAATCGTATCAAGTAATAGAAAATGGTAAGACCAAGTATCATTTCCCAAGAGACTCACGACACTAAACAGTCATGTGATTACTCAACTAATTAAGACTTTTTGAAAAACAATTGAGGATTTTGAATGTAAAAACAAGAAAGTAAATATGAATGAAAATTGATCAATTGAGGCTAAACACAAGAATGAATGGATGATGTTGATAATATGAGATCAATATGCTGTCGGGGTTTAGATTTCACCATCTTTACTCTCATGCATATATGAATTCTTCTTCTTCATTCAATTGTTGACATCACTTTCTAAAATACTTAAAACCTGATCCCTCGGCGAAGAAAGTCTATCCTTAATTACTAGACCACAATCCCTTGCATCCCTAATAATTAATTATGCATTATGATTAGAAGCTTAAGTTGACCAAAACTCATACCCTCATCCCTGAGCAATACTGCTTTTGGGAGAAATTCTCCAGAACCTGAATTGTAAGATACCTCCCGATACCCATGCAAATCATACATCATGCCATGAATGAGTTAAACATAACAAGCATTAAGTGAAGAAGAATTACCCTAACAATTAATGAAAGAAGCATACGTAATTAAAACCAATTCAAATACATGAGAGTTTAAAGGTTACATCTTCCCCAACAACAAATTGAATTTAGTTCCCCTTGTCATTGGGAAACTAGATGAACAATGGAATGAAAGAGAAAGAAAAACCCTTGAAATTGAAGAGGAGAGCTCCCACATCCCCAAATTTGCATCCAAGGGGTGAAAAATGTGTTTCTATGCTTAAGTCATTAAGAGATACAATCCCTAGGACGTCCAAGTCCTTAAATAGAACCTAAAAATAACAGAAAATGGGTCCAAACCCACTTTGTTGGCGCTCAATGCCCCACTTAGGGCGCCCAGGCGGTGTGCGGGACAAAACTGGTGCTCAGGCGCCCTTCTGTGTTGCCCAGGCGCCCTACACTACACAAACTGGCGCTCAGCCCTGGCGGGAACATTCCAAAACTCACTTTTTTGCTGTTTTGCTTGCTTTTATGGCTGATTCAGCTCTATATATTATTGGAGATTCTTCCAAGCACATTATTAGCTACAAAATAAAGGGAATTTAGTGATAAAATCATAAAGTATAACCTCTACTCACTTATTCGCAATACTAAAGCAAAAACACGAGTTCAAGCAAGTTTCTAAGTCAAAAAGGGTGCGTTTAATATCAAAATTAAATAACAGATAATGATATTTTCAACCGTTATCACAACCCCAAACTTGAACATTTGCTTGTCCTCAAGCAAAATGTAAATTGGCGTAAATAAAATAATCATACTACAATGGTCTAACACACCAAAAAGCATTTTGCTCGAAGACAAGTAAATCACTCATGTCTACTCATCATAGAAAGATTAGTCAAGATATAATGGTGTTTTAGCCAATCAAGCTTCAACTATGGTGCTCACATAATCAAGACATACACAACAGATGCAAACCTTATGAATAATCAATATCCAGTCAAAAATGTTATGATACAGTGCATGGAACAATTCCTCACCAAAGACAATACTTCACTCAAGCACTCAAAAGTGTTTCACCCAAGCACTCAAAAGTGTTTCACCCAAGCACTCAAAAGTGTTTCACTCAAGCACTCAAAAGTGTTTCACTCAAACTCAAAGGTGTATAGTGAGGTGACACTCTTACACTCTACCATCACCGTGTCACATGAATCAACTTTGCCTTTCATTTAACCACATATCAAACACACTCATAAGCAAGTTATCATCACAAGGACTTTTCAAGGCTTGTAACATTGTTGTGTTAAGAAGAAAATTGGTTTTTCTAGACAACAAATTCCTTGAGTTAAGAGAGTGCATTATTCATTTATTCACATTAACAATCAACTCTCTTTCTTCTTTTATGTGAGAAACCAATTTTAAACTTATTCCCAACTTTACTTCCATTGAGCTTAACCTTTTCTTTTCTTTTTCTTTTGTTTTTTGCTTTTGGTCAATGCTTTTTAATGACTTTTACAAAGTTCTTTTCGGTTTCTCACCACCCCAAACTTGAATCATTCTCCATTACCACAAAAACATACTCTACTTAACTCAAGGTAAGAATTTCAAAAAGGATTTTTTCTCATTCAACTTTAAGCTCAAGGTTCAAAGGGTAAACATAAACATTGTTCTTTGTTAGGTTCACCTATTGACATTGGCTCTAAGGGAGAAGAAAACATGGCCTTGATCATGTGTAACAAGCAAACAAGTGGTTTAATCATAGAAAATTAGGTAAATTCAATCATGCTTCCAAAGCAATAACATTCAATCAATCAAAAACTCTAGAGTCCAACCTCTCACATGTTAACTCAAGTTCCATAATTTGATAAACATCATGCCCAGTATATTAATCACAATTGAAATCATGCATCTATTTTTTTAAATCAACTATGAGCAACCATCATCTATGCTTAAAAGCCTCACCAATCATTAACTCAACATGCATCATAAAATAATAGACCAAACACAAGAATATTACTTATCACAAATAACAGTTTATCACATCATACCAAACCATTGCATCATAATTCATTAAACCAAGTACATAACAACACAATTCAAATAAGCATAAAAATCCTGATCCAGTAGCATCCATCAGTAGATGCTTTCATCTGAATCTTCTAGCATCCATAATCATCTCATTAGACTAGGTAAGTCCTTCAAAAATGATGAACTTAATATAAAATTTTTGAAATCTTTAGACAGGTCGTGGCAACCAAAGGTGACTGCAATTTCTGAGTCACAAAACCTCAACAAAATGACTATGGCGGCACTATTTGGAAAGTTGAGAGATCATGAGCTTGATCTTGGAAGAGTAGATGAAGAAGAAGCAAAAAATAAGAAAAAGACGCTAGCTTTCAAATCCGAGGTCAAAAGGATCAAAAGCAGGATTGAGGATGAAGACTCAGATGATAAAGAAAATTTGAGTCTTGTGATCAAAAAGGCTTAACAGGTTCATGAAACCAAAAGACAAAGGAAGATTTACATATGAAAAGAGAGAAAATCAAGGATCTTCCTTAAATTACAAATTCTACGGCTGCGGAGAAAAGGGGCACCTAAAAGTTGACTGCCCAAATCAAAAGAAGGGTAAAGAAAAGAAAGAAAAGAAAAACTTCAAGAAAAAGAAGGCCTACATTCACTAGTAAAAAATTGATCTATTACCGCACACATTATGCATCGGTTAACTAGAACCCGAAGCATAATATTGTGCGGTGGCATTTTTGAAATTATATCGACAGTATAGGCCTCGGTTGCAACAGAACCGCGACAGTATATACCTCTAGGCCTCGATTCCTTGAACTGCGGCCTATAGTCCCTGCAAAATTCTGACATTCTCACCCAAGTCAGTCTGAAATAAATTAAAGTCAGACCGTCAGGGAATAGGCCTCGGTTCTGGGGGGAACCGCGGCCTATACTCCTTGCAAAATTCTGACATTCCCACCAAAGTCAGTCTGAAATAAATTTGAAGTCAGATCGTCAGGGAATAAGCCTCGGTTCTGGGGGGAACCACGGTCTATTGTCCCTGCAAAATTCTAAAAATCCCGCCAAAGCAGTCCTGAAATAAATTTTGAAGTCAGACCGTCAGGGAATAGACCGCGATTATAGGCCACGGTTCTGGGGGGAACCGCGGTCTATTCCCTGATCTGAACAAATTTTAAACATTTAAGAGAATAAGCCTCGGTTGGGTGGGGAACTGCGGCATAAAGGTTGAAAAAAATTTCAAAATTGCTATTTCAGAATAATTTAAATTTTTTTTAAGAGAATAGGCCTCAGTTATGTGTGGAACCGAGGTCGTTTCCCCTCTATTACTGTGGTTTTCTAATGAACCACGTTAGTAACATTTGATTAGGTTAAAAAAAATATTACAGAGTGAACAGTTTCGTCTTCCTCGAACAGTTTCGTCTTCCTCGAACAGTTTCGAACGTAAAAAGTGTCCAGCCATTTTCTCTACAACGATGTTCTTCCCGCCGCGATCTTTCTCCATTCTTTCTTCCGCCACCATTGCGCCGCCGCCGTCACTGTAGAAGGACTTCCTCCCTCATTTTTCACCACCTACATTTGTATCCGATCAAATTTGCCATTGGTCGCCGGAGTTTTTTCGTTTTTGGGTTGGTTTGATACGTTTTTTTATTGATTCGAATTATCAAACTTATGTTTTGTTGTATTTTTTTGTAGGTATTGTGTTATTTCTTTTAAATTTGTTCCATTCACACTGCGGGTTGTTCAATCTTCTTCATTATTGTGTGGTTTTTCACGCTCCCAGGTTCGTATTATTCTGTTTATTAATTTTCATTTTGTGCATTTTTAATTTTTTGTAGGTTGAATATGAATAATATTATATGATTGAATGTTTGAATTGATAATTTGAATGTTTATTAATTGTTCAATTGTATGATTGTATTATTCTGTTTATTAATTTCCATTTTGTTAATTTTTAATTTTTTGTGTTGAATATGAATAATTATGTATAATTGAATGTTTGAATTGATAATTTGAATGTTTATTAATTGTTTGATTGTATGATTGTATTATTCTGTTTATTAATTTTCATTTTGTTAATTTTTAATTTTTTGTGTTGAATATGAATAATTATGTATGATTGAAAGTTGAATTGATAATTTGAATGTTTATTAATTGTTTGATTGTATAATTGAATTGATTGTATGATTGAATTGATTGTATGTTGAATATATTGTATAATTGTATGATTGTAATTTTGTAGAATATTTACGTATGGATCAAAATTAGATTAATTTACCACGCATTAGTGCTGAGTACGAGAGAGGGGTAGAGGAATTTATACAATTTGCACAACGTAATGAGGGTAGAAGTGATGATGAAATGAAGTTTAGATGTCCTTGTGTGAACTATTTGAATGTGAGAAAGTTGAACGCAACCCAAATTAGAGAACATCTTAGCTATGATGGTTTCCTAAGATGCTATACAACATGGATATGGCACGGTGTAGAGATGCAATTTCCGAGTGACTCCCAAACTGAAAATGTTATTGATTCCACCATGGAAGAAGATCGACCGGATGAAGACCAATTAGAGGACATTATCCGCAATGTTGCACAGAAAATTTTGCCAAAGCTCATGTGTGTGAGGCGATGTCGACTGATGCGAAAACACCTTTGTATGTGATTTTAATATATAATAATTAAGTTATTATGAATTTTAGGCGCCACTGGCAGCTACTTGTTATTTCTGTACAAGAGAGCTATGCTTTGTGGTTCTGCTCATTGCACAAGTCTCCTCCTAAACATCTCAGACAAGCAGTTGATTGGTAAGAACCTCAATGTTTGGACTTTCTTTGTTATATAAATGAATGTTAAAACCTTTTTTTCATATATAGCTCTATTTCAGCAAGTATTATGTTGGTTGGGAGATCAATTGCTAACAGTAGAAAGCTTGCATGGATTGCTCTCAAGGTTTAACATATGCTGAAACCATACTTTCTTATAGTTGTTTTGTTTTAATGATTTTCACTAACTATTTACAACTTTGATGTTATATTGTAGTGTAATATACATAATGGTTCATATGAGTGTGGATACTATGTAATGTATTGGATGTCCCACATTATTTGTGCCCATATCACAAGAGGCTGGGAAACGGTAATATTTAAATTTAATGAATTTTGATTTTCTCCAACATTTGGAATCCATATACACTAATTAATAACAATTGTCTTGTGTAGAGATTCAAGACTTCTACTCCAATTTCTGAGAAGTCACTTACATTCCTGAGGAAAGCAATTACAAAACATTTAGTTACATTATATAATAGTTCATAGTTATTAGATTTAAAATACATTAGAACATGTTGATTTATAGTTATTAGACTTTGTACATTATGTGATGTAAATATTGACTATTATGTTGAATCTGTTGAATTTGTGTTATTATGATATTGTTTGATATGCAGCTCTGTTTTTGTGATAGTGAATATCACAAAAATAGACCTGCTATTAAAAAAAATTGCAGGAGAATAGGCCGCGGTTGTTGCCAAAACCGAGGTAGAAAGGTTAGACGAAAAGTTAAAAAAAAAGGTTTTGGCCGCGGTTCTAGTAGGAACCACTGTCATATCCCCACCTTATTACCGCAGTTAGAACCACGGCCAAAGGTTACACGAAAATTAAAAAAAAAGGGGTTTTTGTCGCGGTTCAAGAAAGAACCGCTGTCATATCCCAGGTTATTACCGCGATTGTAACCGCGACCTAAAGTCCCAGACTTTTTACCTCGCGCGTATATGTCGCGGTTTTAAAACCGTGACGTATATTAAAAAACAATTGTGGTCGTTTCCCTTCACTGTACTAGTGATTGCATTGGAGGATGACAATGAAACAATTTCTGATTTAAGCGAATCTCATGAAGAAGCAAACATTTGTTTGATGGCAGACGACGACACTACTAGCCAAGTAAGTACATCTAGCCATTCTAATAATTATAGTCAATTTGGTGAAGATGAATTGCATGAAACTTATGCTGCTCTAATAGTTGAATCTGAAAAATTAGATAAAGCTCATAAGAAATTGAAAAAGGATTTTAAAGAATTAAAATTTAACTTTAAAAACGTTCTTGAAGAAAATAAAAATNGGGACTCGTATCAATACTAGACTTTTGTGAGGTTTCTAACTTGTTTAGACTTGATTTTGTATATAAAACTGACTCTTTTGTTGTAAATATAATTTTACTTTTAATTGGGCTAATTTGTTGCTTTAGTTTAGTTGGCTCTAAGTGTATGCAGTGCAATTTTCACATAAGGAGGACTGCAGCCTCCAAATTTTCATGTAGGCCCTGAGATTGAATGAGTCATGATGCCACAAGGGGACAATAAGCTTGAGCTATAATCTCCCTAAATTCTCCCTTCCTTGATATTGCTCAAAGTGTTATGAGAAAGAAGTAGAAGAAAGGGAGAAGCAAAAGAAAAAGCCTAGTCACCACCACTCTTTGATGGGAGACAAAGAACTTAAGCCTTGGAAGCCGAAGTTGATCAAGAGGATTGTGTGTTTAAAGATGTCAAAGTAGTGGAAGGGCTAAGAGGAAGATTCTTATGCTATGAAAATTGATTTGGTGGCTAGAAAGTGATTCAAGAAGAGTTGGTGAAAGGAGCACACTAACAACAACATTCACGCTTCATTGGTTCATTCGTCAAGCTAATGACGTTAAACAAGTGCTTTTGGGAGGCAACCCAGTTTTCTTACCCTTTTTACTTGTGTTTGTATGGTTTTTATGTCATGTGCATTAGTGACTTATGTTTTACATGTTTGTATTTTGCCGCATTTTTGTGATATTTTAGTTGTAATGTTGTGTTTATGGTTGATATGTGTGTTGTATGTGTTAAGATGTCCGCAAGTGTACCGAATCGTATCAAGTAATAGAAAATGGTAAGACCAAGTATCATTTCCCAAGAGACTCACGACACTAAACAGTCATGTGATTACTCAACTAATTAAGACTTTTTGAAAAACAATTGAGGATTTTGAATGTAAAAACAAGAAAGTAAATATGAATGAAAATTGATCAATTGAGGCTAAACACAAGAATGAATGGATGATGTTGATAATATGAGATCAATATGCTGTCGGGGTTTAGATTTCACCATCTTTACTCTCATGCATATATGAATTCTTCTTCTTCATTCAATTGTTGACATCACTTTCTAAAATACTTAAAACCCGATCCCTCGGCGAAGAAAGTCTATCCTTAATTACTAGACCACAATCCCTTGCATCCCTAATAATTAATTATGCATTATGATTAGAAGCTTAAGGTGACCAAAACTCATACCCTCATCCCTGAGCAATACTGCTTTTGGGAGAAATTCTCCAGAACCTGAATTGTAAGATACCTCCCGATACCCATGCAAATCATACATCATGCCATGAATGAGTTAAACATAACAAGCATTAAGTGAAGAAGAATTACCCTAACAATTAATGAAAGAAGCATACGTAATTAAAACCAATTCAAATACATGAGAGTTTAAAGGTTACATCTTCCCCAACAACAAATTGAATTTAGTTCCCCTTGTCATTGGGAAACTAGATGAACAATGGAATGAAAGAGAAAGAAAAACCCTTGAAATTGAAGAGGAGAGCTCCCACATCCCCAAATTTGCATCCAAGGGGTGAAAAATGTGTTTCTATGCTTAAGTCATTAAGAGATACAATCCCTAGGACGTCCAAGTCCTTAAATAGAACCTAAAAATAACAGAAAATGGGTCCAAACCCACTTTGTTGGCGCTCAATGCCCCACTTAGGGCGCCCAGGCGGTGTGCGGGACAAAACTGGTGCTCAGGCGCCCTTCTGTGTTGCCCAGGCGCCCTACACTACACAAACTGGCGCTCAGCCCTGGCGGGAACATTCCAAAACTCACTTTTTTGCTGTTTTGCTTGCTTTTATGGCTGATTCAGCTCTATATATTATTGGAGATTCTTCCAAGCACATTATTAGCTACAAAATAAAGGGAATTTAGTGATAAAATCATAAAGTATAACCTCTACTCACTTATTCGCAATACTAAAGCAAAAACACGAGTTCAAGCAAGTTTCTAAGTCAAAAAGGGTGCGTTTAATATCAAAATTAAATAACAGATAATGATATTTTCAACCGTTATCACAACCCCAAACTTGAACATTTGCTTGTCCTCAAGCAAAATGTAAATTGGCGTAAATAAAATAATCATACTACAATGGTCTAACACACCAAAAAGCATTTTGCTCGAAGACAAGTAAATCACTCATGTCTACTCATCATAGAAAGATTAGTCAAGATATAATGGTGTTTTAGCCAATCAAGCTTCAACTATGGTGCTCACATAATCAAGACATACACAACAGATGCAAACCTTATGAATAATCAATATCCAGTCAAAAATGTTATGATACAGTGCATGGAACAATTCCTCACCAAAGACAATACTTCACTCAAGCACTCAAAAGTGTTTCACCCAAGCACTCAAAAGTGTTTCACCCAAGCACTCAAAAGTGTTTCACTCAAGCACTCAAAAGTGTTTCACTCAAACTCAAAGGTGTATAGTGAGGTGACACTCTTACACTCTACCATCACCGTGTCACATGAATCAACTTTGCCTTTCATTTAACCACATATCAAACACACTCATAAGCAAGTTATCATCACAAGGACTTTTCAAGGCTTGTAACATGGTTGTGATAAGAAGAAAATTGGTTTTTCTAGACAACAAAATCCTTGAGTCAAGAGAGTGCATAATTCATTTATTCACATTAACAATCAACTCTCTTTCTTCTTTTATGTGAGAAACCAATTTTAAACTTATTCCCAACTTTACTTCCATTGAGCTTAACCTTTTCTTTTCTTTTTCTTTTGTTTTTTGCTTTTGGTCAATGCTTTTTAATGACTTTTACAAAGTTCTTTTCGGTTTCTCACCACCCCAAACTTGAATCATTCTCCATTACCACAAAAACATACTCTACTTAACTCAAGGTAAGAATTTCAAAAAGGATTTTTTCTCATTCAACTTTAAGCTCAAGGTTCAAAGGGTAAACATAAACATTGTTCTTTGTTAGGTTCACCTATTGACATTGGCTCTAAGGGAGAAGAAAACATGGCCTTGATCATGTGTAACAAGCAAACAAGTGGTTTAATCATAGAAAATTAGGTAAATTCAATCATGCTTCCAAAGCAATAACATTCAATCAATCAAAAACTCTAGAGTCCAACCTCTCACATGTTAACTCAAGTTCCATAATTTGATAAACATCATGCCCAGTATATTAATCACAATTGAAATCATGCATCTATTTTTTTAAATCAACTATGAGCAACCATCATCTATGCTTAAAAGCCTCACCAATCATTAACTCAACATGCATCATAAAATAATAGACCAAACACAAGAATATTACTTATCACAAATAACAGTTTATCACATCATACCAAACCATTGCATCATAATTCATTAAACCAAGTACATAACAACACAATTCAAATAAGCATAAAAATCCTGATCCAGTAGCATCCATCAGTAGATGCTTTCATCTGAATCTTCTAGCATCCATAATCATCTCATTAGACTAGGTAAGTCCTTCAAAAATGATGAACTTAATATAAAATTTTTGAAATCTTTAGACAGGTCGTGGCAACCAAAGGTGACTGCAATTTCTGAGTCACAAAACCTCAACAAAATGACTATGGCGGCACTATTTGGAAAGTTGAGAGATCATGAGCTTGATCTTGGAAGAGTAGATGAAGAAGAAGCAAAAAATAAGAAAAAGACGCTAGCTTTCAAATCCGAGGTCAAAAGGATCAAAAGCAGGATTGAGGATGAAGACTCAGATGATAAAGAAAATTTGAGTCTTGTGATCAAAAAGGCTTAACAGGTTCATGAAACCAAAAGACAAAGGAAGATTTACATATGAAAAGAGAGAAAATCAAGGATCTTCCTTAAATTACAAATTCTACGGCTGCGGAGAAAAGGGGCACCTAAAAGTTGACTGCCCAAATCAAAAGAAGGGTAAAGAAAAGAAAGAAAAGAAAAACTTCAAGAAAAAGAAGGCCTACATTCACTAGTAAAAAATTGATCTATTACCGCACACATTATGCATCGGTTAACTAGAACCCGAAGCATAATATTGTGCGGTGGCATTTTTGAAATTATATCGACAGTATAGGCCTCGGTTGCAACAGAACCGCGACAGTATATACCTCTAGGCCGCGATTCCTTGAACTGCGGCCTATAGTCCCTGCAAAATTCTGACATTCTCACCCAAGTCAGTCTGAAATAAATTAAAGTCAGACCGTCAGGGAATAGGCCTCGGTTCTGGGGGGAACCGCGGCCTATACTCCTTGCAAAATTCTGACATTCCCACCAAAGTCAGTCTGAAATAAATTTGAAGTCAGATCGTCAGGGAATAAGCCTCGGTTCTGGGGGGAACCACGGTCTATTGTCCCTGCAAAATTCTAAAAATCCCGCCAAAGCAGTCCTGAAATAAATTTTGAAGTCAGACCGTCAGGGAATAGACCGCGATTATAGGCCACGGTTCTGGGGGGAACCGCGGTCTATTCCCTGATCTGAACAAATTTTAAACATTTAAGAGAATAAGCCTCGGTTGGGTGGGGAACTGCGGCATAAAGGTTGAAAAAAATTTCAAAATTGCTATTTCAGAATAATTTAAATTTTTTTTAAGAGAATAGGCCTCAGTTATGTGTGGAACCGAGGTCGTTTCCCCTCTATTACTGTGGTTTTCTAATGAACCACGTTAGTAACATTTGATTAGGTTAAAAAAAATATTACAGAGTGAACAGTTTCGTCTTCCTCGAACAGTTTCGTCTTCCTCGAACAGTTTCGAACGTAAAAAGTGTCCAGCCATTTTCTCTACAACGATGTTCTTCCCGCCGCGATCTTTCTCCATTCTTTCTTCCGCCACCATTGCGCCGCCGCCGTCACTGTAGAAGGACTTCCTCCCTCATTTTTCACCACCTACATTTGTATCCGATCAAATTTGCCATTGGTCGCCGGAGTTTTTTCGTTTTTGGGTTGGTTTGATACGTTTTTTTATTGATTCGAATTATCAAACTTATGTTTTGTTGTATTTTTTTGTAGGTATTGTGTTATTTCTTTTAAATTTGTTCCATTCACACTGCGGGTTGTTCAATCTTCTTCATTATTGTGTGGTTTTTCACGCTCCCAGGTTCGTATTATTCTGTTTATTAATTTTCATTTTGTGCATTTTTAATTTTTTGTAGGTTGAATATGAATAATATTATATGATTGAATGTTTGAATTGATAATTTGAATGTTTATTAATTGTTCAATTGTATGATTGTATTATTCTGTTTATTAATTTCCATTTTGTTAATTTTTAATTTTTTGTGTTGAATATGAATAATTATGTATAATTGAATGTTTGAATTGATAATTTGAATGTTTATTAATTGTTTGATTGTATAATTGAATTGATTGTATGATTGAATTGATTGTATGTTGAATATATTGTATAATTGTATGATTGTAATTTTGTAGAATATTTACGTATGGATCAAAATTAGATTAATTTACCACGCATTAGTGCTGAGTACGAGAGAGGGGTAGAGGAATTTATACAATTTGCACAACGTAATGAGGGTAGAAGTGATGATGAAATGAAGTTTAGATGTCCTTGTGTGAACTATTTGAATGTGAGAAAGTTGAACGCAACCCAAATTAGAGAACATCTTAGCTATGATGGTTTCCTAAGATGCTATACAACATGGATATGGCACGGTGTAGAGATGCAATTTCCGAGTGACTCCCAAACTGAAAATGTTATTGATTCCACCATGGAAGAAGATCGACCGGATGAAGACCAATTAGAGGACATTATCCGCAATGTTGCACAGAAAATTTTGCCAAAGCTCATGTGTGTGAGGCGATGTCGACTGATGCGAAAACACCTTTGTATGTGATTTTAATATATAATAATTAAGTTATTATGAATTTTAGGCGCCACTGGCAGCTACTTGTTATTTCTGTACAAGAGAGCTATGCTTTGTGGTTCTGCTCATTGCACAAGTCTCCTCCTAAACATCTCAGACAAGCAGTTGATTGGTAAGAACCTCAATGTTTGGACTTTCTTTGTTATATAAATGAATGTTAAAACCTTTTTTTCATATATAGCTCTATTTCAGCAAGTATTATGTTGGTTGGGAGATCAATTGCTAACAGTAGAAAGCTTGCATGGATTGCTCTCAAGGTTTAACATATGCTGAAACCATACTTTCTTATAGTTGTTTTGTTTTAATGATTTTCACTAACTATTTACAACTGTGATGGTATATTGTAGTGTAACAGACATAATGGTTCATATGAGTGTGGATACTATGTAATGTATTGGATGGCCCACATTATTCGTGCCCATATCACAAGAGGCTGGGAAACGGTAATATTTAAATTTAATGAATTTTGATTTTCTCCAACATTTGGAATCCATATACACTAATTAATAACAATTGTCTTGTGTAGAGATTCAAGACTTCTACTCCAATTTCTGAGAAGTCACTTACATTCCTGAGGAAAGCAATTACAAAACATTTAGTTACATTATATAATAGTTCATAGTTATTAGATTTAAAATACATTAGAACATGTTGATTTATAGTTATTAGACTTTGTACATTATGTGATGTAAATATTGACTATTATGTTGAATCTGTTGAATTTGTGTTATTATGATATTGTTTGATATGCAGCTCTGTTTTTGTGATAGTGAATATCACAAAAATAGACCTGCTATTAAAAAAAATTGCAGGAGAATAGGCCGCGGTTGTTGCCAAAACCGAGGTAGAAAGGTTAGACGAAAAGTTAAAAAAAAAGGTTTTGGCCGCGGTTCTAGTAGGAACCACTGTCATATCCCCACCTTATTACCGCAGTTAGAACCACGGCCAAAGGTTACACGAAAATTAAAAAAAAAGGGGTTTTTGTCGCGGTTCAAGAAAGAACCGCTGTCATATCCCAGGTTATTACCGCGGTTGTAACCGCGACCTAAAGTCCCAGACTTTTTACCTCGCGCGTATATGTCGCGGTTTTAAAACCGTGACGTATATTAAAAAACAATTGTGGTCGTTTCCCTTCACTGTACTAGTGATTGCATTGGAGGATGACAATGAAACAATTTCTGATTTAAGCGAATCTCATGAAGAAGCAAACATTTGTTTGATGGCAGACGACGACACTACTAGCCAAGTAAGTACATCTAGCCATTCTAATAATTATAGTCAATTTGGTGAAGATGAATTGCATGAAACTTATGCTGCTCTAATAGTTGAATCTGAAAAATTAGATAAAGCTCATAAGAAATTGAAAAAGGATTTTAAAGAATTAAAATTTAACTTTAAAAACGTTCTTGAAGAAAATAAAAATTTAGAATTAAATGTTGAAAATCTTTCTAAAGAAAATGAAAATTTAAAATCAAATTTTAAAAATATTCTTGAAAAGAATAAAAATTTGAAAAATAAAATTTTATTTTATGAAAAAGGTAAATATATTAGTAGTAATGAATGTGCATCTTGTGTGAATCAGAAGAAATTACTAGATAACACAATCTTAGGAGAATGTAGTAAGAAAAATGAAAATTAGGCTGTTAATAAGTATGTTCCTAAAATTAAAAATAAACATAATAATAGAACCCGTAGAACTTGGGTAGAAAAAGGAATAACTTATAGGAACACAAATGCTGTATCATGCTTCTATTGTATGAAATAGGGTCATACTTCAAACAAATGTAAAATTAAGAATTATGGTATTTCTAATGATAGATCTAACCCAAATGACCCATACAAAGTAGTTGGGTACCTAAGAAGCCTGTTCTTTTTATTTTTGCAGGAATTATCAAAATCAAGGAAGTTCATGTGGTGTCTTAATAGTGGATGCTCAAAACACATGACCGAAGACAAAACGAAATTTACAAACTCCCGAAAAAAGGAGCAAGGTGATAACTGTTGATTTCACCGTTATTTAAGATTAAATTTTGATAATAAATGAACCCTTTTTTACTTAGAAAATTGCTTATTCTTTTTAGCTTATTTTGGTGAATAAGAGAGTGGAGGATATACTTGAAGATTTTATCACTAAATTCCCTTGATTATGTAGGAAATTGGGATGAATTGGAAGAGGAGTTAAATGTCAAGAAGTTGGAACTCAGAAAGGACATAAAGAGCAGTAGAAGAGAAGGCTGCTAAAGGTCGCAGGATGCTTGGGCGCCCTTTTTTGGGGCCTTCAGTGCAGGATGCCTCGCACTCACGCTTGACCGCCCTTTCAGGGACGTTGAGCGCCCTTTTAGGGACGTTGAGCGCCAGTCTTCAAGTAACGTTTCACACCTAGGCGCCCTTCATGGGGCTCTGAGCGCCACTCCTCTCACAAGCTCTCTTGGGCGCCCTAAGTTGGGGCGCTGAGCGGTGTCGATGTTGGCCCATGATCCCATTCAGCTGTATATAAGGACTTGGACGTCCTAGAGGGAATATCTTTTGACAAAATTCACACAAATTCAGATTTTTCCAACTCTCTGGAGGCAGAAGTGGATGCAGACGCTCTCCCCTTCAGTTTTTAGGGTTTATCTTTCATTCTTATTCCATTTTTCACCTAGTTTCTCCATGAGAAGGGGGAACTAAATTCAATTTGTTGTTAGGGGATGATGTAACCTTGTGAACTCTCATGTATTTGAATTGGTTTTAATTAATATATCCTTCTTTTATTAATTATTAGGGTTATTCTTCTTTGCTTTATGCTTGTTATGTTTAACACATTCATGACATGATTATTGGTTTTCGTGATATGGACACATACGGGGAAACCTATATATGGAGAATTGCTCCCAAAAGTAGTATTGCCTAGACATAGGGATATGAGTTTTGGTTATCTTAAGCTTCTAATCTTAATGTAGAATTAATTATTAGTGATACAAGACATTGTGATCTAGTAATTAAGGATATGTTTTCTTTTCCGAGACATCGGGTTTTAAGTAATTTAGAAAGTGATATTAACATTAATGAAGAAGATGAATTCATATATGCATGAGAGTAAACTAGGTGAAATCTAAACCCCAACAACATAGTCATCTCATATTTTCAATATCATCCTTTTTGTGTTTTTCTTCAATCGATCAAAAGTGCATTCATATTTATTTTCTTGTTTTTGCATTCAAAACCCTAAAATTGTTCTTCAAAGTCCTAATTAGTTAAGTAATTACATGACTGTTTAGTGTCAAGAGTCTTCTAGGATACAATACTTGGTCTTAACATTTTATATCACTTGATACGATTCGGTACACTTACCGACATCTTAACACAAGGCTTTGTCACCTATGGTGACAACAATAAAGGAAGAATCCTTTGAAAATGAGATATTGGAAGTATAGATACCTTGATGATAAAAAATGTGCTTTATGTGGAAGGATTAAGGCACAATCTAATTAGCATTAGTCAACTATGCGATAAAGGACTCAAGGTAAACTTTGAACAAAACTCTTGCAGTATTTATAAAATTGATTCTTCTAAAGTTGCAATTTTAGATTGTTAGTGAATTGTGCTTTTTGCACCATATTTTGTTAGTGAATTCTGCTTAATTCTCAATTATGGTTGCATATTCACTATTTGGGCTTAATTTCAAGACTAATTCTTATTCTAATTAATTTGAATTATTTGGGCTTAATTCTTGCAATTATTATTTTGCAGGACAATCACTGTTTCAAAGGTAGAGAACCTATTGCACACAAAGGCTTCACCAAGCCATCATTGCTTGACCAAACGGTCTTGGAAGCTGCAAGAGAGTCTTGACCGAACGGAAATCAACTGAACAGTCTGTTGAAGTCTGCATCGATCACCAGTTCCTGACCTCCATGAGTACTTGTTAAACCGAACGATAAAGGACTTTGGCCAATAAGGACTGGAGTGAACGGTCTAAGGCACTGAACGGCCGAGCACCGCACGGTATATGGAAGCATATACGAATGGTCCGTGGAAGCCGACCTCAACTGTTGAACCGAACGACAAAGCCTTAGTGCATGAATTTTCCTGAACCGAACGGTATGATGCAGTGATCAGCAGCAATGTTGGAAGCACATTTTTGGGCCTTGAAAAGGATGCCCACGTCAGTAGTGTAGTTTACTTTCGTCTTAGAAGGTCAATGGGTCAAACTTTAGGACTTTGAGCCCAATTTTAGGTCATTTTGTAGGACAAACCCTCTAGAAGGGAATTTTGGTCTTTTGGTTTGTATAAAACTCTAAAAGCAGAATTCACTAGGAGTCTCCTCTCTGCCACTTTCGTTATTTGTCTTTGGGGAGCTTTCTCTCATTCCAGCCGCCACTTATGTTTATGCTTTAGGATTTCAAGCTTGGTTTTTCTTCTTCTCCTTCCCCTTTTGGGGAGGTTTATGTTGTGCTTTCTTTTCATTTTTATCTTCATGTATTGAATCTTCTCTATTTTAATGCAATTTCAACTTTATGTTCTTGCTTTTATGTTTTATACCAATGTTGTTGAATCTTCATTTTCATCTACGCATTGCCTTTCATTTCCAATCCCGTTTTCACATTAAGATTTTGGATCCAACTAGTTTCATTTTCCAATTTGCATTTGAGTTTCATCTCTACATTTTGTGCATTGTTGTTCCTTTGTTTCATTTATGCAATCTCGTTTGTTAATTATGTTCTTGTATTTGTGCTAAGGTTTCCTTCCAATTTTAACTTCATTTTACTGTTCCAATTTACTGTTGCGTGTTTCTGCTATTGTTTTATTCATGAGCTTTCATTTTGCAATGTTTTCAAGCTTTCCAGATTCCATTTCCTTCTACTGCGCTGTTTCATTTTCTAATTTCTGCATTCTGCATTTCACTACTGTTGCGTTTATATCGATCGATCACTGCATTTAGACCATTCGGTTGGTTTCGATTTCCTGTGCTGTTGTGTTGTTTCTGCATTTAAATACCGTTCGGTCATAATGAATTTACTTAATACCGTTCGACTTGTATTTGTACCGTTTGACTGCATTTAGTTTTCCAATTACATTTCCCTTTGCTTGCTGTCTATGCTGGTCGAATCATTATTATTATGCTCGGTTTCTACACCTTCATGCTTTTCTTTTAGTTTATCATATCGCTCGACTTTTTACACATTTACTTTAGAGACCGTTCGGTCTCAACGCTAAAAACGTTCGGTCTCACTCTAGGACTCATCGGTCTTGATGCTTTCCACATCTCTTTCAGCTATTTTACTTATGTTTGGTTGTGTTTAATTTCATGCTTTAATTTAGTTCATTTCTAGTCACAAAAACACTTTAAACCCCCCCCACTTCGTGTTTGACCTAAGTCCTGAACCACATTTGGTCCTTGAGAGATGACCTAGGAGTCACTTCCTAGTCTATACTGCATTCTTATTGCACATCAAATTTGTATTGGGTGCGACCTCCATCAAATTTTGGCGCCGCTGTCGAGGACCAACAGTTTGGTCTTAGGTTATTAGTTGTGTTAATATGTGTTGTATTGACTTTTAGGGTGTTTAGTTAGTCTTGTTTAGGTTTATTTCTTTTAGCATTGTTTTGTGTTTAGGTTTTTATCATTTTTCTATTCTGTGCATTTAGTTGTTGTTTCTGGAAATTTAAAAATCTATAAATAGTTGTTTTCCTCCATATTATGCTTCTGTATGTTTGGTATAATCCTTGCTTGAAGTGGAAGTCAAAGTTTGAGACAAGTTTTGAACTAGAATAGAGGAGATGACAAATTCTCAAGACTCGATGTATAAGCTGATCAAATTCTTAGGTCCTGAACCACATTTGGTCCTTTAGAGACAACCTAGGAGTCACTTCCTAGTCTATACTACGTTTTAATTGTACATCGAATTTGTATGGGGTGTGACCTCCATCAATGATGTCCAAATCAAGTCAAGAAATATTAAGTTTCAAGAAGATCATTTGAAGACTTGTATGATTATTATAGAAAGCTTTTGTTATAATTATAATTCAGTGTCTATGACTTAGTTTTTCAATGGATTTGATTCCATGTACTTTAACATTATATAATTGATGTCTTGAGTCAAAATCGCATTGTTTTAATTGATTAAAACTAGTATTAATCGATTAAACAGAGTAAAAGCTGAAAACTCAAACTGTCTATGCAATAATCGATTAAAACTTGCTTGAATCGATTAATTAGTCGATTAAAATGTGGATTAATCGATTAAAGGTGACCGTTGGAGCTTTCTAGTTATTAAAACTAGCCATTGTACTTATCTTAATCGATTAATAAGAATATTAATCGATTAAAAGCGTTAAAATAGATGGAAAGGAAAAATGGAAGAGTATCTGCTTGAGTCCATAAATAGGCTCTCGTTTTTCCTTCAACAACAACTCTTCCCTTATGCTCTAGTACTCAGAAATCATTAAGAATTGTGTGATTGTACTCAGCTGAAGAAACTCTTGTCTGTGGAGCTGTTGAAATGCTACGTAGAAGGAGAAGGAGAATTCGAACATCTAAAGAATTATTCCCTTCTCCAAAGACACTTTTACAACCTTCACCATAAAGATTTGACCAGAGAACTGAAGAGATGGCTGGAGAAAATAATGGTAGACGTACTCTGGCAGATTAGACAATAGTAATTGGCCCTCATCATTTTAATAACATTGTGAGGTTGAGGGTCAATGTTGCAAACATGGATGTAAAGCCTGCGTTGATACAATTGGTGAAGAGCAACCAATTTAATGGACTGTCTCATGAAAATCCATATGAGCATCTGACAACTTTCAATGAGATTTGCAACACTGTAAAGATTAATGGAGTGTCGGATGATGCTATAAAGCTTAATTTGTTTCCTTTCTCATTGGAAGGCAATGTTAAGTTATGGTTAAATTATTTCCCAGAAGATAACTTTACTGAATGGGAAGATGTGGTTGCAAAGTTCTTGAACAAATATTTCCCAAAGTCGAAAATCAACAAAGGTAAGCAGGAAATTTCTTTTTTAGGCAAGCCATGGAGGAGACGTTAGGTCAAGCATGGGATAGATACAAAAGCTTATTTAGAAAGACACCCACGCATGGCTTTGATGAAGCCACATTAGTCATTCTTTTCCTTGGAGGTCTTGGTTCACAAACCAAATTGATGTTAGATGCCTCAATTGGAAGTAATATCAAGTGCAAGACTCTAGAGGAAGTCTATGAATTGATTGAAAACATGGCTACTAATGATAATGAGATGCATAATGAAAAAAGATCTCCATCTCAGCAGAAGGAAGTCCTACAGAAAAAAGATCTCCAGTTATCACTCAACAATTGGAGAATTTGACAAAGAGACTCTCTCAAATGCAGAATGTTTCACAGGTTCAATAGAAACTCTGTGAACTATGTGATGGTGATCATATCAATGGTCAATGTGGTTTTCCAGTGGAGACCCAAGAAGATGTCAACTATATGGGCAATCAATTCCGCCAAGGTAACTTCAACCAAGGGTGGAAACCTCACCCAAGTATGGGTCAAGGTCAATTTGTGCAATCTGGGCAAGCAGGAATATTCAATAGACCACCGCAGCAACAATCACAATGGCAACAGATATTTGCATTATCTAACAGAACTTCAAAGCTTGAAGAAACTTTTCAAATATTTATGCAGGTTACTATCTCCGATCACAAGAGCATTGAAGCTCCTATAAGGAATTTGGAGATGCAGGTGGGTCAACTGGATAAGAAGTTGGAGGATAAAGTTGAAAGGCAATTTGGGGCTAATACTGAGGTTAACCCTAAGGAAGAATGTAAAGCTATTGTGAGTATAAGTGATGAGAGAGTAGAGGAGAGAGAAGAAAGAGTTGAGTTGAAATAAGAAAAAGAAGGGAGAGTAGGTGAGGTTGAGAGAAAAGAAAAAGAAAAGAAGAGGGGAGAGAAAAAAATTGAAAAAATATTTGTCAACAAGTTTTTGGCGCCGTTGCCGGGGATCAAAAATATTGTTCAAAAACTTGTTGATGGATTGACAAATGTACCAAATCGCACAAGTAATATAAAATGGTAAGACCAAGTATCGTATCCCAGAGGACTCTCAGCACTAAACAGTTGTGTGATAACTCAATTAATTAAGACTTAAATAAAATGAGATTGTTGGTTTCAAATGCAAAGACATAAAATTAAATATGAATGCAAATTGATCAATAGTAGAGTAACACAAAGATCAACGGAGGTTGTTTATAAAACGAGATGAGTATGTTGTTAGGGTTTGATTTCACCAAGTTTAATCCCATGTATATAAGAATTCTTCTTTTTACATTAATATTACCGTCTCTCACTAAATTACTTAGAACCCAATCCCTCGGCGCAATAAGCCTGCCTTAATTCCTAGTTCGTGCAATTCCTAGCGTTCCTAGAAAATTTAGTTTTAAGATCAAGAGCTTAAGACGACCAATTATTTATACCTTCATCTCTGAGAAATATTACCCTTGGGAGAATTCAACAAGAACCTCAATTGTAAGGAATCTCCCGACACTCATGCAATTCATAAATCATGCTACTAAATGAGTTAAATAGAGCAAGCATTGAAACAGATAAATTCCCTAATAATTAATGAAAAAGTATATAAATTAAGAATCAGTTCAAATACATGAGAGTTCATAAGGTTACATTATTCCCCAACAACAAATAGAGTTTAGTTCCCCATAGACATTGAGAAACTATATGAATAATGGAAAAGCATGAGATAGTGAAACCCTACGAGTAGAAGAGGAAGCTCCCGCCTCTAGATCCGCCTTTAGAGAGTAGAATAGTGTGTTGTTGTGTTGCTCTAGCCAGAGATACCAAACCTAGAGCGCCTAGGTCCTTTAAATAAAGTTGGAAAAGAGTAGAAACAGGGCCCGATCCAAAAGAGTCGAAACAGAGCAAAAATTGGGTCGGATCTACGACGCTTGGGCGCCCCTTTTAGGGTGCCCAGGCGCTGGACGGTCCTCATGTAGGGCTTGAGCCTTCAATTAGTCGCCTAGGCTTCAGGGGGCCCTACTAGGCCTCCCGGGCGATGGATGTCGATTTTCCGAGGCTCAAGCCTCGAATAGGGCGCCCAAACTTCATGCGGTTCCTCCTTTTGGTGCTTTTACAGGCCTTTCTGAGCTCTAGCTCCTTAGCACTTCATCTCTGCTTTCCGCATTCGCTCATTACCTATCAAAACAAGGGTAATTAATCATAAAATCATCAAATTCAACCTCAACTCTCTTATTCACACAACTTAATGAAAAAGCATGAGTCCAAGCAAGTTTCTAAGTGAAAAAGGGTCTATTTAGTATGAAAATTACATCACAAATAACGATATTTTCAACCGTTAACATTATGCACAAGTTTTGAAGAAATTCGTAAGAAAGAAGAGATATCTAGATAAGGAAACAATTGATGTAAGGGAAATTGCAGTGTTATCTTGTAGAAGGCACTTCCTCCAAAAGTTAAAGATCTAGTAAGTTTTAATATTCCTTGCATCATAGGGAATGTTGATATAGGGAAAACACTAATTGATTTAGGGTGAAGCATTAATTTGTTGCCCTTATCTGTGCTTGATAGGATTCATGGTCTTAAAGTGAAGCCTACTAAGGTTACTTTGCAACTGACGGATGGATCTACCAAAAAGCCCTATGGTGTGGCAGAAGATGTTGTGATTTGCATAGACAAATTTAGACTTTTGGTTGATTTTGTTGTGATGGAGATGGAGAAAGACGTGAAGATTCCTATTATTCTTGGAAGGCCATTTGTGAAAACGGCCAAGGTAATCATCAATGTGGATGATGGGACGATAGCACTTAAAGACCAAGAAGAGGAGGTGTTCTTTGATGTCTTCAATGATGAGCCGCAAAATCAAGTGAGAAAGACTAGTCATAAAGCTGCTAATGAAGATGCACTAGTGACTAGCCTTAAAGTTGTCAAGCCGGATATCAAAGGTAAAAATTGTTTATTGTCACAGGATAAGGAAGGAGAACAAAAAGAAAAAGATGGCAAAGGAAAGATGGTTCATCATGATTTGAAGGATGAACGACTCAAACTTGGTGCACCAGTGGGATTCAAGGGCAGAGTATGGGTTGTTAAAGAGCTTAAAGATAATGGAGTCATAGAGATTGAAGCTTCATACTCAAGAAGAGTCAAAAAGGTGACCAAGAAGATGTTAATGATTTGGGGTGAGAAGGAAAAGAAGAACATCAACATGAAAGAAGGGACGTGAGCTTTATTGGGTTAAGCTAGTGATGTTAAAGAAGCACTTGTTGGGAGGCAACCCAGTGATTTGAACATTTTAATTTTTGTTATTTGGTGGTGTAATTTTGAACTTTTGTTATTTTGTTTCAGTTGTGAGCCTACTTTGGCACAGGCATCTACTGTGGATGCTAGGTGATTGAGTATCTACTGAAGGATACTATGCTACCAGACACTTACTGATGGGTGTTTGAAGAGTTATTGGGTCAGGCTCGTGACGTTAAACAAGCGCTTACTGGGAGGCAACCCAATTTTCTTAACTCATGTTTGTGTCTGTTCTTGATTGTTGAATGTTTGAGGGGTGTAGAGAGATTCAAAGTTTTCGAAGTAAAATAAAATAAAATAAAATCAAATAAAATAAAATCAAATAAAATCAAATCAAATAAAATCAAATAAAATAAAACCAAATCAAATAAAAACCGAAAAAATAAAAATAGAAAATAAAAACAGAAATTCAAAATTAAAGTCAAAGATAATCAATAATCACACAAATTAACCAGTTAAACCACGAGTCCCCGGCAACGGCGCCAAAAACTTGATGGACAAATTTATGATCACCAAAATATGATGTCACAAACTTGTTTTACAATCGGCAAGTATGACCGAATCGTTCAAGTAATAAACTTGGTAAGACCAAGTATCGTTCT
>NW_025905493.1:102638-123725 GCF_018835915.1 Vigna umbellata
TGGTTGACTGGTTGACTTTTTGGTTGACTGGTTGACTTTTCTGGTTGACTGGTTGACTTTTCTGGTTTCTGGTTGACTTTTCTGATTCCATCTCTCTCCTTCTTCACTTCTTTCACTAAATTCACCTTAAAACCTGCACAAAAACACTGAAATCAAGCATAAACCTGTCCAGCTCTCTTATTTCTGAAAATATGGATAAAAGCATGATTTCAAGCTAGTTTCTAAGTGTTAAGGTTGCTTTTTGTGTCAATTTTAAGCATGAAAATAACAGTTTTTCAACTGTTATCACATTCTTCACTAATTTTGCAGTCCCAACCAAGTAAGTTCATGCATTTTTTTGATTTAAAGCGTTTGAAAGTTGATTCTTGATGAGTATTGATGCCTATGCTTGTTGTTTGGATTTGCTGCTATTTGAACCGATTGAATTTCAATATTAATGGTTGGGACTGAGTAGGAAGTGATTGGATTTCGTTTAAGGCCAAAAAGGGTCGATTTTAGGGTTGGACTGATTAGTGCCGATGGCCTTTCTGAGGGGCGCTCAGCTCAACTCTATAGGTTTGATTTTTGTGATTTCTGGTTGATTGTGTGATCATGGCTGTTTGATTCAGTGCAGGTGACGCTGAGGGCCCACTATTTTGCCCTCAGCGCTGTTAAGAAGCAGTGTTCTGAGTTGTTTTAATTTCAAGTACTGATGTTTGATGATATTTGTTGTTTTGTGAATTTGTGTGGTGCAGGAATGGCTTTGTCATCAGGGAAAAGGGTGAAGACCGTTGGACATAAGAGGAAGGATAAGGAGCCAAAAAAATTTCTTTCCATTGCACATGAAAGGAACTTCCTTATCGTGCATGATAGAAGATTATTGATGGAAAGAAAAGTGAGACTTATACCAGCACTGGCCCCATAGTTTGGAAGAGAGTTGGCAAAAAGAGGATGGGAGAACCTGGCCTCTTACTCAGCATTGGCGAATGTAGCAGTGGTAAGAGAGTTCTATACAAATGCCAGGGCGTTTGGCATTTAGACTCATAAGTATTCAAGCTATGTGAGGGGTAAGAGGATACCCTATGATGCTGACACAATTAACAGGTTTCTGGGTATTGAATGGGCTAGAAAACAGTGCAAGTTTAATTTAGTTGTTGAAGAAGGCCCTGATTTTGATGATGTGGAGAGGGTATTATGTTTACCTGGAGGGCATTTCTAGAGGAACAGGCAGATGACGGCTAAACGCTATAGTCTTTGAAAAAGTGTCTTATGTTCATACCATCTGATTATTATACATATTGTATGTTTTACCAAACGATGCATTCATGAATGACATGACAAATGATAAAATGTCTTAAACATGCAATACAATCTAATGCTTATCAACGTTCAAAACATGTAATGCATGTACAATAAAATACCTTGATGCTTGTAGACTTTGTTTTTGATATTTATGCATATCACTAAAGTAGAAAAATATGATCATAGTCGCTACATCGAAGTAAAGAACATTGTGAGAGAAGAAGAACATTATGGAAATATTTCTCTTGAAGCCTTCTACTTTGTCACATCGTACAAGCTCAACTTTACTAAAGGCTATGATAAAGCTCTAACCCCTACAAAGAAGACTAAAGTCTGACTTCTTACCTAAAGGCTACCTACTCTCCTAAAGTCAACATCTCTGTCTAATGATCATATCACAAGAGAAATTATATATAAAAGAAAGCTTGAAGAGAAGGAGATGATGATAATGCAAGAAAGACGTGTTGATAAGTGGTTAGAATACTTGAAACCATAAGTGGTTAGAATACTTCTAAACTACGAATAGTTAAACTCGAACTAGTCGTGTTGACTAGGGAACTAGGAGTGGAGAGAATACTTGTTTTAAAGCTAGAGAGGTAGAACTTGTGTAATCTTTGAAAAGATTAGTGAAACCCCTTAAGAGTTCTTAAGGAAAAATTGAACGTAGCTTAGGATTGAGTGAACTAGTATAAAAATCGTATTTTTTACTTTCTTTCTCAAACATTTTCACAAAATCCTCTTTGAAAATCCGTCAAACACCATTTGCAAAAAGTTTTAAAAACACTATTCACCCCCTCCCCCCTCCTCTAGTGTTTCCTGTATTTCAGTTGATATCATAGCTAACCTCACGGGTTAGTTCTTAATAGGACTTTAAGAAATGTTCTAGATCGCAATGGAATATGAAAGAAATGCCATCAATCATCCATATTTGTTCAAAGGAGAAAAGTTCAAAATCTGGAAACAAATAATTATCACATTCTTTGAATCATGTCATATTGACATGTGGGATATTGTGGAAAATGGAAAATTTATACCTTTGAATAGAGAATAATTGTCAATTAGCAAAGGTTCCTAGTCAGATGATAAAAAATCAAGGTATCTTCTAAACTTCAAAGAAAAAAATATACTAACATGTGCTTTATTTGAAGATGTTTATAAAGGAATACAACATTGTAAGAGTGCTAAGGATATGTGGGACTCGTGATTGCCATATATGAAGAAGACAAAAGGAACAAGGCATATGAGACAATGCGAATCTCAGAAGATCCAAGCTTACCTAAAGATGAAGATAAGGAGGTCAACCTATGTTTAATGGTTGATCCAACATGTGATACGTCAGATGACTCTAACAATGAGGTAGATTTTGATAATCTCTACTCCGTTGTTGAAGCATATGATGAATTAATGTTTAACTATTCGCAAATGCATATAAAAAATTAAGAAAACAATATAAAAATGTGTAAAAAAAAAATGAGTTTTCGAAAACTGACTTAACATTGTCTAAAGACAACATAACATCTTTACAACAAGAAGTTACTAGCTTTAAGGGAAGATTTAACACTTTAAAATTATAAAATGAAAATCTTAATTTAAATAATAAAAAAGCTTGGAGAAAACATAGCTACTATGACTGAAAATGCTACATGCGTTGAACAACTCAAGCAAGAAAATGACACTTTACTCAAAGTATTAAACAAAACATATAAAGGTAACAAGCATTTAGACATGTTAATAAAGAGTAGCAAAAGTCCTTATGATAAGATAGGTTTAGGCCTTGATGATAAATCTGGAAAGCATTCATGCTCAACAAATTTTATTAAATTTATTGAAGCAAGAAAAGAAATCCTCAATGTTAAGTCCTATTCGGAAAAGAAAAGGACAAATAAAACTAACAAGACCCAACTCCAAATGGGTACCAAAGAACCAAATTATCTCTCTTTGAGATTTGATGAATGACAGGAAAGAAACTCCCTCCATGACACTAGGACGATGAATACTCACTTATCATAAAGGAACAAAGGTTTACATGCCAAAACCTGAGGAAGAAGAAAAAGGAAGAGCTAGCGAACGACAAGGAGGAAGGCAAGAAAACAAGCAAAGAAAAGATAAGTATAAATGCTCCTCCATATAGTAATCTGATGTAGCATATCAGTTAAAATATCACAAGAGTTATTGTCTAATGATATCATATTCAAGTGTATGGTCTGAGGCACATCATCTAAAGACACACCATATTTCATGCATAACGTCTTGGACACATAATCCAAAATGTCATAACTTCAACATTGCTGAGACAAATCGTCTACCAGCTCTGAATTCATGCATAAAGTATGATGCACAAAGCCTAACTAAGTGGCCCATTAAGGATCATCTAGGAAAAAAATGCGTTTTCAAAAATCACCCTATTAGCAAAATCGTACAACCCACAATGTACCATGATTATCGTTAAAACCCTTACCGTTCGAATTCCAAGTGACCACCTTTATCACTCAAACATATAACCACAAAAGGAAGCGACACGTCTTCGTGCTTTCCAAGTTTTTATCTGAAACCCTCACTCTCGAGCATTCTCTCTCCAAAACCCTAAACACTCATAATCCCAAACCATCTCTACTACCATCACTACAAGAAAGATGTTTATTAGCGAAGGAATAATACCGACGGTCTTATGTCCTTCGATAAATTTCGTTTACCGAAGGATTAGCGAAGGCTTTTACCCTTCGGTAATGGGGGTAGTGACAGTCCGAAGGAATATGCCATTCTCCCATTCCCGCAATTTAGTGAAATTAGAATTTGGATTTCGCTCTCGCAATCTTTGTGAAACCATCTCCCCCAAAAACCTCTCTCGACCCTAATCTCCCTCTCTCGGTCAACGGTGGCCATTTTTTCGCACTTCCCCCTAGCCTTTACGACATTCTCCCTTTTGTGATTTCATCCACTCCTCAATCGTGGAAGGAAATTGACCTTAAGGAAGTTGGTTGGTGAGGTGAGGGTTTACATTGTCGCTGGAAGGGGTTTCGTGACGGTGGTGTGGCAGCTTGAGGAGGGTGCTATGGCGGCCTGAGTAGGGTTTGCACTATCGCGACGCCGCCAATCGAAGGGGTGCGTGACGAGATCGTTGTCGCTGCGTGAGGAGGTAGGTTCAAACTGTGTTGACACATTTTCGTTTTGAATATCATTGCATTGCATTGAAGTTGTTGTTCAGTGGTAATGTATATTCTGGTTTTGTGGTTTCGATTAGGGGTTGAGGCACAGTTGTTGAAGGGCTGCAGTTGAAGTGAAGTGTCCAAGATTTCATCATTTCCAGGTATATCATTTATGTTTAAGGACATGTCTTTATTGCATGAACTCTTGCCACTGTATTTGGTTGAGTGTGATGTTGTTATCCTAAGTGCACAATAGATTTGAGCTCCTAAACTTGTGCATATATCAACACTTGTGGCCCTCAACTCTTTATTAGAATCCCTCTCCCTTTCACCATCTCTTGAAACCCATCTTTCAACAACCACTTCTCCAATTGCTCTGTTCCATATGCACATCTAATTACCAAAATGAATGTCCTTTTCATTCATTCCAATCCTCACACTAATTCTATTAATTGGTCAGGATGTGGATGGTTTACGCTGCCAAGGACATAGGTACTACACACCATAGCTTATGCCCTGTAACACTTTCATACTCTTTAACATACTGGAAAATTAGAGTATGCTCTGTTGGGTTATAATGATTGGTTGGGTCTAAAGTGAACTTAAAGGTTTAATTAGGTTATGGGAGCTTGTAGACTAGAATTGTGTTCAGAAAATTACTTAGTCATACAAACGTGGAACCTTAAATAGTTTCTGACCCTCTGTTTTGAATTCAAGCCCAAGTTAAAATAACTATTAATGTAGTTATCCAACTCCACTTCTATGTATGTATAATTCACGAATAATTTAACACCCAAACAGGTTTGAATTGGCCAAAATTAGTTTGATGCATACATATAAAGTGTAAGAAAACAGAGGTAAAATCCATTTAAACAAATTTTGAATGACTAAAGAAAGCTATAAATCAACTTAAAAATTATAATCTTCAAGAATTCAATACTCAAAACCTACCAAAGCACTATAAAACTAGGCTAAACAAGGTAAAAGTAAGAACTAAACTAAAACAGAAACAAACTTGTAAAGAAACTTCCTAATAAAGTCTTAAATGTCTAAAGAAAACTAAGAGCACTTCAAAAGTCACTAATTCTAAGAGATTCTAAAACTCACTAAAGAAAGCCTAAAAGTACACTCAAACTAGTATAGAAATGAGGACTACACTAATTGCAGTGCACTGCAGCTTTGTAAACAAGTTTTAAATGATAAAAGCAAGTTAAGAAATAACCTAAAACCTACCTCTCTACAAAAACTCAAAAATTGACTATTGAGAACCTAAAACTATGCTAGAAATCTCAAATCATGAAAAATTCTCTAAACTAACAAATGAAGTTGTAATGTAACTATCTAAACATGTTTTAAATGGTACAAGACTATTGAAAACTATGGTAACTAATGAAAATAGGAAAGAAATCAAAATCTGCTTATGAAAATCGGAAAGATGCACTAGAAAGGTCAAAAGTTGCAAATTGCACTAAAGTAACCTAAGAATGTGCAATGTTCTTATCCTTACAAGAGTAAAGTAGTCAAATGAAGCTAAGAAAAATGTCAAATTGTATCAAGTAGCTAAATATCAAAATTTGGCTACTTAAAACCTAAAAAGTGTACTAAATAGGTGAAAAAATGGGAATTCACCTAAAGTAACCTAAGAATGTACAATCTTCATATCCTAACAACTTTAAAGTACTTAAATGAAACTAAGAAACATGTCAATTTCAAAGTAGTACACAAATCTCAAAATTAAAGTACTTAAAACCTAAAAAGTGTTGTAAATAGGTGACAATTTCGAAATTGACCTAAACTAACCTAACAATGTGTAATGTTCTTAGTCTAACAAGTTTAAAGAACTTAAATGAAGCTAAGAAAGATGTCAAATTGTATGAAGTAGCTAAATATCAAAATTTGGGTACTTAAAACCTAAAAAAGTGTACTAAAAAGGTGAGAAATTAGGAATTCACCTATGGTAACCTAAGAATGTGTATTCTACACATCCTAACAAGTATAAAGTTGTGAAATGAAGCTAGGAAAATACTCAAAAGCAATAAACTACCTAAAACTCAAAGTTTGAGTAGTTAGAACCCAAAAAAGTGTACTAAAAGGGTGAGAAAATGGCAATTCACCTAAAGTAGACTAAGAATAACTAATGTTAATATTCTAACAAGTCTAAAGTAATGAAATGACACTAGGAAACTACTCAAAAGCAAACAAGTACCTAAAACTGAAATTTTGAGTAGTTAGAACCTAAAAAAGTCTACTAAAAAGGTGAGAAATTTGCAATTCACCTAAAGTAGACTAATTTTAACTAATGTTAATATCCTAATAAGTCTAAATTAGTCAAGTGAAGATAGGAAACTACTCAAAAGCAAACAAGTACCTAAAACTCAAAGTTTGAGTAGTTTCAACCTAAAAAGTTCACTTAAAAGGTGACAAATTGCCAATTCACCAAAAGTAGAGTAATTTTAAGTAATGTTAACATCCTAACAAGTCTAAAGTAGTGAAATGATGGTAGGAAAGTGGTCATAAGCAAAAAATTCCCTAAAACTCAAAATGACACTACTTAAAACCTTAAAAAATGTAGTAAAAAGTACCTAATTGAGTCATTACAGGTCAAATTTCGTTCTGCTGTGATTTTGTGATATTTGGAAGTTTAAACAAGTCCAAATTGATGTATTAAAGCTGTTAGAACCATTGATATGAAGTTAGAATGACCTATATGCAATTTAGTATGTCAAACCATCATATTTGAGCCATTTTTGGAACTTGCAAAGTGAATCTGAGTTGCATTTCTGTTTTATGCATAATTAGAGTTCAAATAAGTGTATTTTGATGACTTAAAACTGTTAAAATGATTAGCAAAGTGTTAGAATGGCTTAGGCACAAAATCACTTTCAAAACCACCAATTTTGAGTCAATTTTGGGAAGTAGAAAGGTGATTTTGAGTAGCAGTTTGGTTTTGAGTTAAATTTGAGTTCTAACAAGTTTCAATTCACCAAACAAAGTTGTTGAATTGGTGAAAAGCAAAGAATAACCTAAAACTCAAAGTTTGAGTATTTAGATTATAAAAAGTGTACTTATAAGGTGAGAAATTGTCAATTCACCTAATATAGTCAACATCCTAACAAGTATAAAGTAGTGAAATGAACCTAAGAAACTAGTCAAAAGCAAAGGATTAGGTAAAACTCAAAGTTTGAGTTGTTAGAACCTAAAAAAGTGGTTCCAAGTTGGTGAAATGCTGTTGAAAATCAAGCCAAATTGCTACTTTTAGAGCTACTTCTTTGTCCAATTCAGCAACCCTTCCATTACCTAGTATGCTACCCCCTTGGAGCAAGAATTCTGGACCTTGGACGCCTCACCAAAACGTCACAACACCCTACCACACACTAAACCAGTCACAGCAAAAATCTGCACTGCACCAGATTTTAATTTCAAGTAACAGACTTTGTAGCACAATTTGAAGGCCAAACAAGTGGATTTCAAATGATTTTAAGCCTTGAATCAATAGAGGGACACAAAAGGAACCTAGGAGAGGCACTAGATCAGATTAAGCACGCAAGAAAAGTAAAAAACGAAGAGCCAAAAGTAGTGCAGTAAGGTGTTTGATAAAAATGCAACTGTTTGATGAAAGTCTCCAAAGAAGTGCAGATTTTGTGATTTTCGGTTTTTGGGGTTCAAAACTGGATTGCTTGGTTTTCAAATGATTTTTATGATTGGATTATACTTTTTTGATCATATAATTCCATTTTCAAACATGTAACCAGCTCTTGCCAACCCATAATTGAAATTTAAAGAATGTACAAAATTAAACACACTAAAAATGAAAACTGCACCAGAAAAATGGTTTTAAAAGTGTGCTTTCAAATCCAAAAATGAGTGGCAGTGTTTCTAAAGCTCAAGTGATGATTCAAGCAACTTTATATCATCAATTTAAAGGTGTTTAAACATTGAAACAACAAGGAATTACACTACACTCAAAAATCACTAATTCACTTCTAAATTTAAGCAAAATTGATGGTTTAGGAAGTGATTTTGCATGTAGGCTCAAATTTGACGAAATGAACAGTGCACACAGGTTTGAAATGGTAAAATAAACTTGTTCAAACATTCACAATGGACAGAAACAACCAGATGCTTCAAATCACACTTGCTATAGCCAATTATGCAGCATTTTAAACCCAAAATTAGCACTAGAATTGAAAACACACACTGGAATCAAATTGTACAGCATAAACAAAGCTAAAGGAAGTCCTAATTCACCAGATCTAGGTACAAAATCTTAGCTAGGAGATTTTAAATGGCCTAAGACACAACAAAATTCTGATGCAGTTTTGGTGACATTTTCATACATATTTGTCTATAGTAACTATGATTTGTTGAATCTTGCTGTGTTTGTGCATATACAATGTTTGAGCAAGTTTATTTTGCCATTTTAAAGTTGTGTGCACTGTTGAAATGATCATTTTTATTCCTATATGTAGAATCATGTCTTAAACCATCAAAATTGGCTTTAAAATGGAAGTGAACCAGTGAATTCACATTACAATCTGTTTTCAAACTGTTTGAGTGTTTAAATATCTTTAAAATGATGATAAAATTCTGCATTGCTCCATTGCTGCATTGCTGTATTGCTGTATTGCTGTATTGCTGTAAAATTTTGCATTGCTGTAAATTCTGCATAAAATCTTTGCTGTTTTGGTGTAAAATTCTACAAAAATAGCTTACTATTTTGCTGTATAACCTACATAAAAATCTGGTTGTTTTGATGGTATATTCTGCATAAAAATCCTTGGCTATTTGACCATGTGGGAAGAGCATCACATTCTGCAGCAGCCAGCGCCCTGTTTTTTTTTTCGCCCTTCGGAAATTACCGAAGGCTTTTGGCCCTCGGTAATTACCGAAGGCTTTTGACCCTCGGTAATTACCGAAGGCTTTTGGCCCTCGGTAATTACCGAAGGCTTTTGGCCCTCGGTAATTACCGAAGGGCGAAAGCCCTCGTTAAATGTTAGCGACAAGGGATTTACCGAGGGCTCTTTGGCCGTCGATAAGCCTTCGGTAATTACCTTTTACCGACGGTTTTGGGCTGTTTCCGAGGGCTTCTGGCCTTCGGTAATGCCCTTCTTTTTTGTAGTGCATGGTCAGAAATCAAATAAAGGAAGTTGCCATAACCCTTGAAGAAGTATATGATGCTGCTAAAAGAGTCTATGTTATTGGTCTTGAAGGACTCTATTTGAAACACTGGATAAATCTCTAAAATATCAGAGAATATGGTTATGATGTCCTCGTGGATATGCATCGTTATGGCATCAATAACTACTTTGAATGGGATACTCATATTCCGATTAATCTAGCCAGGCAGTTCTGGAATAATTTTCAGCTCCATCCAAATACCCTTATATCCATGGGCATTGGACAAAAGGTTACGATCAACATCAAGACCATTGCTACTACTATTGTTTGTCAGATGTATGACAACTACGTTTTTGAAGGCTAGGATGAAATGTATGCTGATAATGAAAGTGTAGAGCAAGTTATGATAATTAGACTGGTGAAAGTTCTTGAGTTGACGTTGCAAGAATTGTTGCTATGAGCAATAATTAACTGAATCCTCCTCAAATGGATGTTAATGGGAAGGATTTCATAAAGGTATTGAGTTTTAGCATAACCCTATCGAGAGAGAAGCACGACTCCACTAAGAGAGAAAGAGTGCGTGAACAGGGTTTCAGTGAGGGATAACCATGGTTGTAGTGGGGAGAAAGAGGATTTGAGTAGTTTGATTAAGGGAGAACCAGCGTTGAGTGGCTCGAGTGAGGAGAAAGAGTTCAAGAGCTATGAGTGATTGCAAAGTCATCTTCTCAGTAGCTTATTTTTATTTTTTAATTATTAATTATTTTAAAATCCATATGTAAATATTTTTCCTCTTACATACGAATATATCCTTTCACAAAGTTTCCACTCAAAGGCGCCACTATTACATACAAATTTTACGTACAGATAATCTGTATGTAAATTTTTTTCCATTTCCTATAAGAAAATCCGTATGTAATGCAATTTCCAACATCCGTATGAAATATCCGCATGTAACATATCAATTACCTATGAATCATAATTTGTATATAATAATATGTATGTAAATCACAATTTTCTTGTAGTGTATCTACTATGGAAAAATATTTCATTCCTAGTAATATATTCCCAACCTTACTAGGTATAATTTTACAAAAAATAAGTATATAATATTATTCTGTTAATTTATCCACCTTGCATATATGCATTCATCACCCTCCTAAAACTCAAATTCTTGATATTTGATCCCCAAAAACATCTTTTCCCACAATATCTATTGTATTTTTCTCGTTTTTTCTCGCTACTATATAGTACACATCCCTTTTAATTTTAATTGAAAAAATTGTTCAAAATCATGAAACATTTTAAGTATAGTATAACTTGTTTATCATACATAAGGAGAAAGTGAACAACAAATAACAAACATTGTTGATGATATATTTATACAAGAATGTGGTACAAATATTTTAATTTGCATGAATCAATTTCAAAATATTGTAAGGAAGACACAAATGGCTTCCACTAAAACACTCATTTGCATATATTTTATTTGTAGCTTCAGTAGGGTGAGCAAAGTCAAAAAAATAATATTCATTCCGATTTGCACAAGGTTTCCTTCTTTGGACACAAGAGTCAAAAATATATTTGAACCCTGAAAATGTAATAAATAGAAGCATCAGTTATGATAATACTGGAATACAAAAAACACACAAACTTATTAATTCCTTTCTTTCAAGAGATTAGAGGGAGACGTTTACCAAAGTTTTCGGGAGAATTTCTTATTTTTTGGGAGAAATTGTAATTATCCAAATTAATAAAGTGTGAATGTGAGAGTTGAGTTTGCAGCTCTTGTAGCTTCCCAGGGAGTTTGTTTGAGTAGTATTTAACCTTTTGATTTATATCTTCATTGCATTTTTGAGAATATGGTGTCCTTATAATAGATACTGGTGTGCAACCAATTTGACCAATTCTACTTACCACAAACTTTCGAGCTCCAAGATCATAAATTCTCTAGGGAAAAAGAAAGAATGAAGGAAACAAATTTTTCACATTATTTGGGAAAAATTAAATACTTATTATATGTAAAAAAATACTTAATTGAAAGGTGACATTAAAATTTAACAATTACTACATGTGCGAAATCAACGTATAATTCAAAACATTTATTAAAAGATTACCTTGATACGTGAAACCAGTTGTTCAAGTAGGTAATCTGCATATTTTTCTGGATTTAGATTGTTATTTGTTCCATTTGGATACTTGAAATAATTCAACATGTAATCATTAGATCCAATTGATAAGAGATATAAGGAATTGGCTAAGTAATGTCTTAGTTTTGTTTTGCTATGTATGCTTCTTGGAAGATCATTGACCACAGTTGAGGTGAAGTATTCAATTTGTTTGTCTAAAGACAAACAATCCCCCTTCGTCACAAAATAAAAATATGATGAGAAATAAATTAAACAAGAAATTTTTATTTGAGGCAAATATGTTTCTTATCATGAAGTCACTTTTAAAAATTATATTTTTTTTCCAGATTGAATATATGTTTATTTTGTTCATGTATTTTATAAAAATTATATAAAACGTCTTTTCAACAAAATAACATTTGAAATATTTATTATACCATAAATGCAGTTCTATTGTGAATTAGAATATAACTTTCATGTCTTTTTTCTTGAAAGGATATTTTATGACTTCCAAAAAATGAAAAGAAATAAATATATAGTTTTTAAAGATGAAACATGATTTTTGAAAACAGTTTGAGGAAGAAAAAAAGCACACTAAACTCTATTATTATTTATTTTGAATCTTACTGCTCTAGTTGAATTCAAGATTCCACAAGATGCTGATGCATAGTTAATTCCTCTTATTACTTGATGTCTCCTAGACTTGTTCACACCTAAGTATGGAGGTGGCATTGGCAAACCCAATCTAATTGCTACAAAAGGACAAAAAATGTATAATAATCCTTGTAACATTGTTTTTTTTATGTTTGCATGGAAACAATAAATTAAAAAGTTACCAATAAGGTCAGCAAGGGTTCTTCCATTGCTAAACCTTCCTGTAGAACAGTTATTGAAGTCAATGCCATAGGGAAATGCATTTGCCTTGGCAAGTGTGTTGAGGTTGTTGTTATTCCCAGCGTCTACAGTTGAATCACCAAAAACGTACAAAGCTGGCACAATCCTCTTTCTAGAATTTGAGGCATTGGCCAATAATGCTATTTGTTGAGTTATGATTATGCAAATAATCCATAGAATTTTTAAGCTTTTGTCCATTTTGTTTTATTTTTGGAGCAATTGAACAATGCAACTAGTCTCTTAAATAATGGTTTTTTAAGTAAGCATTACTTATTCATAACAATAAGTACAACTCAAATGTATGTAGTTATCTCTCAGCATGTTTCGTTTTTAATTCCTATTTTGTTTCCAAATACGATTTTTGTTATTCCTTTCTAAATTTAACGCATTCTAGTTTATTCTTCCCTTTTCTTCTAATTCCTATTTTGTTTCGAAACACGATTTTTGTTATTCCTTTCTAAATTAGACAGTGGCTAACTCATTCTACTTTATTCTTCCCTTTTCATCTGTTTTTAGCTCCATCGTTCTTCATTTTTCTTAACTAATTTTTAAAGTTATATTTCTTATTTTTATTTTTGTGTAAATATAGTTCCTATTAGTTAGAAGGTAGCTATATATAGAATAGTTATGTCAAAACAAATTCATTTTTATAGTATTTTTATTTTAAAATCTCTTCATTTTAAATTTTTTTACTCTAATAAATCATTAATGTTAACAATTAATTTTGAAGAAAATGAATTGCAAAAGTAAAATGTGTGTAATTAACCCTTATTTTCTTAAATTTATTTCTCTCTTAATTTTGTTTCTTATGCACCTCTACTTTTTTAAAAAAATATACATATTTTTTTTTATTATTTGTTTTTATCACCAAAGAAAACTATATAATAATAAATTGAGTACTTAGGGTTCTTCAATCCTTATACGTGACATTTACAATAATAGGTATTGTAAATTATTTGATTACTTAGGCATTTACATTAATAAATTGAGTACTTAGGGTACTTCAATCCTATACGGAACATAACATTTTTCAAATGATTTGATTACAAAAGAAAACTTCATTTTCGAGCTATTTAGCCAAACAATATGCCTAACATGTCCTTAATATTGTAGATAAACATTCATATTACAAAAGATAAGTCAATCTTTCTACTATGTCAAATAATGCATTCTATTTAAGATTATTGCACCAAAATTTCCCAAGACAACACGTATGCAACACCTATTAAAGTACTGTTATATTCCTTTGTTTTCTTCCATGGGGCACTTTACTATTTAGCATTTTCTTTGTTATAGTATTGTTATCACCATAATACATTAAGCTACTCACGCATAAGATTTCTTCCAAAATACTTCAACTATCTTTTCCAGTACCATCTTTCATATCCCTTTGAACTTCTTCACAATGGGTGTAAAGCCCATTTTCCTTAGTGGTAATTCTAAGACACTTGCACAAAAGCTAAATTAAAAGAAAAAGTGTTTTAGTATTTTATATATCTCTCCCTTTGCTCCGTCTCTTATAGGTTATGCTATATTCCTTTTCATCCCACTAATTACATATACGCTTTATTGTCAAAACCCTTTACTATTTATGAAATCACAAAAAAGCACGGGTGGTGAATAGTATTTTAAAAGCTATTTTGCAAAGCAAAGTTTAATGGATTTGTAAAAGATATATAATTCAAATGAGATGTTTAGACGCTGGCCAGTTTTTATAAAGGATGTATATGATAAACGTTTTAAAGAGCAAAGCAATAAAATACATATTTTATACCGCTTCACTCAATCATAAGTTACATCCAGTTATCCCTTAAGAACTCTTAAAGGGGTTTCATTAATCTTTAAGAATCTTACACAAATTTTACCTCTTCAGGTTTACAACGAGCATTTAGTGGTCACTCATCAGACAATGTTTTTTCTAGAAAGCTTTGCTTGATATAACATTATATTGAATAGTCATTCTTTTTTAATGTTAGTGTCATATAAGAGATAGACTTTTGTTTTCTTAAGAAGCTAGCTTATTTTACTCGTATAGTTTAATGAGAGAGTTCAATGAGAGATAATTTCTTCTAAACATTTATCTTATGAGATTGTTTATATAAGTTTGCGTTTGTGTTCAAGCGAGGTTAGTGCTTAGATGCTAGATCATACATCTATTATCTAGTTCAGACACTATGGGGTATTGATACTCTATCAGGGGTTTTATATCGTTTAGCGCAAGTTTTAAAGCTAACATTTTGCTTAATGGGATGATTATCATTTATCCTGATATGTTATTTTATACATAGTTTCGATAGAGTATGTATTTGCATTAGACGCTATTTTCATGGTCTGATTTACTCTAATATTTATCATGTATATTTTGTCTTAATGTTTCGGGTAGACGATTTTGTTGGTTAATAATTTGTCCTTTGGGTAAACCCAATTGTTTGGACCTTTTTTTATAACAATATTTCGTTGAGTATTGTTTGATAAATTTAAAAACATAAAACATGGGTTTCTGGAAATTATGATTTTGTCTCAACAAAAAACACCAGCAACATCATTAATTCAAAGTGAAAAGTATGACAACTATGATATTTACACCTGAAATCACGGTCTTCTGAATGTTATAAAAATATGATGATCATGTTTTCTTTTTTCCACTTAAAATAATGGAATGAGTTTAGAAGCCATAAAAATAAAGTTAGGTTTTGTAAAAGTTAGTCAAAAATACCATTAACATCATTATTTAAGAGTGAGAAGTATTACATGATATGAGTAAAAAAAATTATAACATTGAGAAGACCTTGATTTAATATTTTAATAAATTATTATAAGGTCAAAGAAAGGAATTATGATTATTGTTTATTAGTGGAAACACTAGTGCATAAAAGGCCTTTAACGTCACCCTTTAGACGTCCGACCCTCGAATATCCAACGTAAAAAATGACCGGTGGCATTTTCTATAAATAAAACAACCATATAGACGTATGTTATGGAAGGAATAGACGTCTAAAGCCATATAGATGTCCGATGTGGGGGAAAACGACTTCTATATACTCATTTTTGAAATCTAAAAAGTCACTTTTTAACTCCATTTAGACGTCTGATCCAGTCAATCCGACTTCTACAGCCATATAGACGTCCGATGTGGGGGGAACCAACTTCTATATACTCATTTTTGAAATCTAAAAAGTCACTTTTTAACTCCATTTAGACGTCTGATCCCGCCAATCCGACTTATACAGCCATATAGATGTCCGATGTGGGGAACCGACTTCTATATACTCATTTTTTAAATCTAAAAAGTCACTTTTTAACTCCATTTAGACATCTGATCCCGTCAATCCGACTTCTACAGCCATATAGACGTCCGATGTCGGGAGAACCGACTTCTATATGGCTGCATTAAAACACCGCGAACGCGAGGCAGTAATTACGCGCACTTAATGTTCATCATCTTCCTCGCGTTTTCTCTCTACGGGTTACACTTTTCAGGTTCGTTTTCTCACTTTTGCACCGTTTTAAATTAATTTTACTCTGATTACATTACTCTTTGATGCATTATTTTTCATTTGAACCGATTAAAATGTGTTTTCGTTGGATTTTGGTGCAGTTTTGCTCGTGTCCGTGGGCGGCGTTCTTGGGCGGCGATTTCTTGCGTTTTACACTCCTCTAATTCTCTCCACTACGTTTTTAAAATCATCCAATACAAAAAAAAACGTAAAATACATTCTCTTCAACTAAAATATAAAATTGTAAACTCGAATAACCATGATGCAATCAAATACGACAACGTTTTAGACGTCTGATCTATAGTGTCATACGTTTATATAGACGTCTAACCTGTATGAATCAGACGTTTATATAGATGTTTGACCTATTGGGTCCGACGTCTCATTAACGTCACCCATATAGACGTCGGACAGAGATCATACGTTAAAAGCCCAAAATAACAGACGTCTAAAGCCCTAGTGAAACTTACGTGGAAGGTAGACTTGTTCACTTTTATCTTATAATTATAAAAAATAAAAAATTAATTATTCTAATTATTATTAAAATAACAATTTTATTAAATTTATAAAAGATATATTTTTAAAATATAATTATAATATATATATATATATATATATATATATATATATATATATAGTTTAAAAGATAAAATAATTCATATTAACAAAAATAAAATCCACAATGAATGTTCAAACCAAAAAAATATTATAGAATAATTGTCAAAATCAATCCTTATTTACATGTAGACTTGGAACTTAGAGTATCGTATCCCCAAGTACACTTAGTAATTACTTGGTCAGTTAAGTGCATCAAAATTATATGACAAATTCAGATATGTAAGGAATTCTATTAAACTACCTCGCACATATAAATATAGGACATATTTCTTTTTCAAATTGACTAGATAATTAAGATTGCAAGGAACACATTTTTAATTACAGGTTACTTTTAATCTCCTAGTTAAAAGTGAGCATGTCAATTTATTTGATTTTATAAAACCAAAATATAATAAAAAAATTATTATTACTATAATTATAAAAAAAATATAAATACTTTTTATCAATTTACTATAGATAATTATTGTAATTCTAAAAAATAGTTAACTTTAAAAAAGGTTAAATAAAATAAATCAATTTTAAAAAAAAAACTGTCATTTAAAAAATAAAATTGATAAAATAATTATTTTAATTTAAAAGAATAGTTATTAAAAGAATAAAAGTAAAAACCAAATATATATATATATATATACACTAAAAGAGAAAAATCTTTTTTATATAATGGTATCAAAATTAACTAATTTTAACAAAAAAAATTTAAATTTCATATTTGTATTTAAATTTTTAACTATTTTAATGATAATAACTTAAATTTTATAATAAAATGTCACTATACAAAAATAGAAAAATATAACTATGAATTTTAGTTTTTTTATCTATAAAATTAATAAGTTAATAAATTACTTATATTTAACGAGAATTATAATTTTAGAAAAATTACAATTACCTTATCATTGATTTCATTAATTTAAATTATTTTATTAAATTTAGAAATATGATTAAACTTAAGACAAATATATATTTTCGATCAATTAATTAGAATAAAAATATTATTAAAATTAATATTTAGATTTTAAAATTAAAATATTTTTTTATTTAAGTAATTAGTTTGATTATATATTTTTGTTTAGAAATAAAAAAGTTAAAAAAATAGAAAAATTAGAGTAGTGTTCGAATCTTAATCCATTTCTTCAAGATAAGCTAAGAAGTCAAAATTTGATCTTGAGAATTGAATTATGACAGACAAAAACGCTTTTAGGGTTAGAAAGAGACATCCTTGAACTATATATATAGAGGTGTTTCCACCCTTGCATTTCATCTTTGATTAATGTAATGTTATACTACCAAATTTAGGCCAAACACTTCCTAGATCAAGGCTAGAGCAACCCTAGAGGCATCCCTAGTCACCTTCCTCCTTGAGTTGGCCTCACCTCTCTTGAAGCCATCACACACCACTACACCATCTACACAAAAACTGTGACCATTTCTCCTTATCCATACCTAGCTACATGACCTTAGACCTTATTCCCACTGTATTTCCCCACCAATCCTCCAAGGAAACAACTCTCCATGCACATCTCCTAGCTTTGGCCCAACCTAGGATAAGGAGATTGTTTCCACTCGGGCTCGGTTTCATTTAATTCAATATTTGAAAAACTCAAACTCCTCCATATTATATCAATTTTATCCAAGGTCATATCGTGCTAATTCATATGTACATGGGAGATCGAACATCCGTCTCAATATGCATCCACACTTTGATGAATCCAATCCTATCTATTGTACTCATTCCAATTCCTCGACAATGAGATACAAAGCATATCGAGATACACGTCTAATAAGTCTTTTGGATTTGATTCCTTTAAAAGGTTCACTCGTAAGTAAGAAACTTTTTTTGAAGGATGCATTAATCTTGTTGTGTTGCAAGATAATTACGTTATTAATAGCATCCCAACAAGAACAAATATCTCTCATACTAATGGTCAAAACTTTCTTTAGGCTCCAATGAGCAGACTCAACCCTGACATAAAAACAGCAACACTATAAAACAATATTTATCAAACACAACTAAGTAAAATAACATTAAAACATACATGTTTGTGTTCCTTAAATGCATTACTCTGTTCGTCCAAGCCTTTACAAATTATGTATTGATGGAATAATTTGAATATGATTAACATATTTGAAAAATAAAGGTCATGAACTGCAAACATACTGAAGACGATTGTCATAGTCATTAAGCATGGTCTGATATTCACATTCCATAAAACTTTCCCATGCTTCCATCACCACATCCCAAGCCTGTAAAGTCCAATAAAAAAATAATAATAATTATAATAAAACTTTCCCATGCTTCTATTTTTTTTTACTATTCACTTTTTACTATTCACAATTTACTATTCACTTTTTTTTTAATCTAGTATCTGAATTACAAATATTTTCAAGGGTCTTACATTTGTCATTTTGCAATCATATTTATATAAGACCCTTGAAAATATTTGTAATTCAGATACTAGATTAAAAAAAAAGTGAATAGTAAATTGTGAATAGTAAAAAGTGAATAGTAAAAAAAAATAGAATTTGTGGAAGGGATAAGTATTCCACGTTGCCTTGAGTCATAAGAGATCAGAGTTCATCAAATTGTGAATAAAAAATTATTTTTGTAATAGTCAAATGAATAGAAAAATGAATAGTTAAAATGAATAGTAAAAGTGAATAGTAAATTTTTTGCTATAAATAGCCAAAGGGGGAGGAGGCTGAAAATTTGCACCAAAAATTGAGAGAAATTTTGAGAGAAGAGAGTTGGAGGAATTTTTAGTTGCAAAGGGGGAATTCTGGAAGTTTTTGGAGAACTGTTTCAGAGGAGGAAATTAAGTTTGGAATAGAGGTAAGGGGAGTTACATTTTTGTTTTGTATTATCTTGAGTATTGCATATGTTGCTTTTGTTTGATCTTAAATCTTAAATATGAAGTATTTTGTTTCTGTATGATTTTGAATTTTGAATGAGAACATGCTTCTGTATTTAGATCCAAGTCTGATAGTTGTAAAATGTGATGTTGATTATGTTATGTCATTTGTATGAAATTAGTTGTTTATTTTTGTATTTTTGGATGAAGTAGAAGTTGTCTAACCGGCTCTGCCAGATTCAACTTCTTGTTTCCCCAAACTTTTTATTTCTTTCCTTATTTATTTTTATTACATTTTTGGAAGGATTATAAGTTGTCTAACCGTCTCTGCCAGATTCAACTTCTTGTTTCCCCATACTTTTTATTGTTTTCCTTATTCGTTTTTATTTTTGGAAGGATTATAAGTTGTCTAACCGGCTCTGCCAGATTCAACTTCTTATTTCCCCAGACCTGTTATTGTTCTTATTATTTAATTACATTGTATTCCTGGAAGGATGAGAAGTTGTCTAACAGCTCTACCAGATTCAACTTCTTGTTTCCCCAGAACTTTTATTGTTCTATTTAATTTTTATTGCATCTTCCTGAAAGGATGAGAAGTTGTCTAACCGGTTCTGCCAGATTCAACTTCTTGTTTCCCCAAGAATTTTTATTAAGATTATTTTATTGATTGTCAAACATTTGATTCTTCTCCGGTGACCATTTATAGTAATATTTTATTATTGTTAATTTGTTTGTGATATATTTATCTTGTATGATTTATGTGATGAATGTATTTTATGATGTTGATATGAAATTATGCATCTGAACATGATATGAGTATTATGGGGAGATTTTGTAATGGTATGATATGAGTTGAGGAATATGAGCATGATATGAGTCTCAGGGAGAGATTCTATATTGGTATGGTATTAGTGTATATGTTGATGTTGAGGGTCCCGTTGTTGGTGGTTATCCTAAAACTCTAATAATTGTCCAGTCTCAATTAGAGAAGGATGTGTTATATGGTGAGAGTAGTAGGAGGTCCTAGTCTATGTTCATAGACGTTAATGGACTAACCTTGTGGGTGATGTGATATATTATTTTTGGCCATAACTGTGTTGTAGATGTCACCACAAGTGCATGATCACCTGAGACTTCCATCAACATTATATCCGGATAATAGAGTCTAGTATGATAATTGCTTCTTGCAAGAATTTATGGTGAATGTATTACGTATAATAATAGTGTAATGCTTTTCTTTGAATTTTGCATGGTAGCTCACCCTTACTTGTTTGTTTGTGTCGGAAAATCTTATTTTCGCGATGATAGTATAACGTTTATGTTATACGGGCGCAGATGCCGGAACGACGTCTGAACCAATACAAGTGAAGGAGGAAGCAGCAGAAAAATGAAGAGTAGTTTAAAGAAATAAATAAATAAATTTAGGAGTGTTGTAATGATGTTAAAAAAAATGTATTTTCCAGTGTGAAGTATTCTACTCTTAATTGGATGATTGTAATACTGTACGATGTTTTCATTATTAATGAAATAATTTGTGTGTGAGATGTTTAGAAAAAAAAAA
>NW_025905493.1:124318-143859 GCF_018835915.1 Vigna umbellata
CATATTTGAAAAATAAAGGTCATGAACTGCAAACATACTGAAGACGATTGTCATAGTCATTAAGCATGGTCTGATATTCACATTCCATAAAACTTTCCCATGCTTCCATCACCACATCCCAAGCCTGTAAAGTCCAATAAAAAAATAATAATAATTATAATAAAACTTTCCCATGCTTCTATTTTTTTTTACTATTCACTTTTTACTATTCACAATTTACTATTCACTTTTTTTTTAATCTAGTATCTGAATTACAAATATTTTCAAGGGTCGAACATTTGTCATTTTGCAATCATATTTATATAAGACCCTTGAAAATATTTGTAATTCAGATACTAGATTAAAAAAAAAGTGAATAGTAAATTGTGAATAGTAAAAAGTGAATGTAAAAAAAAAATAGAATTTGTGGAAGGGATAAGTATTCACGTTGCCTTGAGTCATAAGAGATCAAGTTCATCAAATGTGAATAAAAATATTTTTTGTAATAGTCAAATGAATAGAAAAATGAATAGTTAAAATGAATAGAAAAAGTGAATAGTAAATTTTATTGCTGTATAAATAGCAAAGGGAGGAGGCTGAAAATTTGCACCAAAATTGAGAGAAATTTGAGAGAAGAGAGTTGGAGGAATTTTTAGTTGTCAAAGGGGGAATTCTGGAAGTTTTTGGAGAACTGTTTCAGAGGAGGAAATTAAGTTTGGAAATAGAGGTAAGGGGAGTTACATTTTGTTTGTATTATCTTGAGTATTGCAATGTTTGCTTTGTTTGATTTAAATCTTTAAATATGAAGTATTTTGTTTCTGTATGATTTTGAATTTTGAATGAGAACATGCTTCTGTTGTATTAGATCCAAGCTGATAGTTTGTAAAATGTGATGTTGATTATGTTATGTCATTTGTATGAAATTAGTTGTTTATTTTTGTATTTTTGGAGAAGTAAGTTGTCTAACCGGCTCTGCCAGATTCAACTTCTTTGTTTCCCCAAACTTTTTATTTCTTTCCTTATTTATTTTTATTACATTTTTGGAAGGATTATAAGTTGTCTAACCGTCTCTGCCAGATTAACTTCGGTTTCCCATACTTTTTATGTTTTCTATTCGTATTTTATTTTTGGAAGGATTATAAGTTGTCTAACCGGCTCTGCCAGATTCAACTTCTATTTCCCCAGACCTGTTATTGTTCTTATTATTTAATTACATTGTATTCCTTGTGAAGGATGAGAAGTTGTCTAACCGGCTCTGCCAGATTCAACTTCTTGTTTCCCAGAACTTTTATTGTTCTATTTAATTTTTATTGCATCTTCCTGAAAGGATGAGAAGTTGTCTAACCGGTTCTGCCAGATTCAACTTCTTGTTTCCCCAAGAATTTTTATTAAGATTATTTTATTGATTGTCAAACATTTGATTCTTCTCCGGTGACCATTTATAGTAATATTTTATTATTGTTAATTTGTTTGTGATATATTTATCTTGTATGATTTATGTGATGAATGTATTTTATGATGTTGATATGAAATTATGCATCTGAACATGATATGAGTATTATGGGGAGATTTTGTAATGGTATGATATGAGTTGAGGAATATGAGCATGATATGAGTCTCAGGGAGAGATTCTATATTGGTATGGTATTAGTGTATATGTTGATGTTGAGGGTCCCGTTGTTGGTGGTTATCCTAAAACTCTAATAATTGTCCAGTCTCAATTAGAGAAGGATGTGTTATATGGTGAGAGTAGTAGGAGGTCCTAGTCTATGTTCATAGACGTTAATGGACTAACCTTGTGGGTGATGTGATATATTATTTTTGGCCATAACTGTGTTGTAGATGTCACCACAAGTGCATGATCACCTGAGACTTCCATCAACATTATATCCGGATAATAGAGTCTAGTATGATAATTGCTTCTTGCAAGAATTTATGGTGAATGTATTACGTATAATAATAGTGTAATGCTTTTCTTTGAATTTTGCATGGTAGCTCACCCTTACTTGTTTGTTTGTGTCGGAAAATCTTATTTTCGCGATGATAGTATAACGTTTATGTTATACGGGCGCAGATGCCGGAACGACGTCTGAACCAATACAAGTGAAGGAGGAAGCAGCAGAAAAATGAAGAGTAGTTTAAAGAAATAAATAAATAAATTTAGGAGTGTTGTAATGATGTTAAAAAAAATGTATTTTCCAGTGTGAAGTATTCTACTCTTAATTGGATGATTGTAATACTGTACGATGTTTTCATTATTAATGAAATAATTTGTGTGTGAGATGTTTAGAAAAAAAAAAATTTTGGGGTGTTACAAAGCCTCAATAAAATCAACTAACTTTTCACATTTCGCTTTAACATGAGATCTGATATGTCTCAAAGAATAAATTTACAATGACATTCATCAAAGACAAGTCTCAGTCACTCATAGTGACTTATTGACCGCCCTCAGATGTAAAAAATAAACCTCTCAACTTTTTCAAAGTTCAAGTGAAATTATTTTTTCTTTCACTTGATAAAAATGCAAATGCGACTAAGAAGGTTAACCCCGTAGATGTCACGCCGACAATCTCAAACAAAAGAAGTCTATATTTATTGTTTTGTAGGTCAAATCCATCATCAATACAATATTAAATGCATTTAACAATTTCATCACATCAGAATGTGTCCAAAAGAGATAACTAAAACCCTCAGATTCGTTGACACACATACTTCAATTAGTGTAGTTATCAGAATCCAACATCATCAAAAATTGTTGTAGTTCTGTTCTCGACCCTTTCAATGATAATTGCGTTATACATTTGTTTAATCATTTTGACATTACGATCATCTATTTTTGCTCGTTTCTCTATCCGCACATCTCATTATTTTTCTTTACGTTCCTGTAAATTAGGTTTTAGAATATGAAAATCAACTTTAAAAAACATTTTCTTAAGCTTTAATACGAACAATTTTGGAAGAAAAGAAAAAGTAGGTCATAGGCTTGCAGTAGTTGTATTTACATGAGCACAAAAAACAGTAAGATCCTTGTCTTCCATTCTTCGTTTGAGACAACTGACTATAAAAAAAATTAAAATCAAATGAAATCCAAGGAAAAGGTAAGAGGATTCATATTATGGAACATCCTTGTAAAAATATAAATAAGGTTGATGAATATGACATGAGGGTGTGTGTGTGGTTAGAGTCTAGGTACCACAGATCGGCATGAGAACTGGAGCTTTCACTTGAGGTAGTCACCATCAAGGTTAGAGGTTCCGAATCTGAATCCTCCTGAGCGACATACGCTTCTTTGTCTTGATGCCTCTTCTGCTTCCCTTTCTTCGCATAAGACTCAGATGCAAAGTGTCCATACTTGTGACATTTGAAGCATTCGATGTTTCTTTTATCCTTCTTTGGATAATAACTCTTCTCTGCTCATCCATCTTTTTCCGCTGATACAAACTTATCATCGTGATCATCCTTACCCTTATCAGTCTTCCAATTCCCTTTTGACCGTTTCCCTTTCCACTTCTTTGATTTCTTCTTCTCATCATATTTTGTATGGTGCATTTTCAAGGCCTGTTCATCGTTCTTGACTGGGTTTCTATCCATCATCCTCATTTCATGGGCTTCCAGCGAACTCTGAAGCTCTTCAACCTTCATCTTCGAAAGGTCTTTCGATTCTTCTATCGCGACCACTATATAGTCAAACTTCCATGGCAGCGATCTCATGATCTTCTCCATATCATGGTATCATTGACGACTTCCCCGCATCCTTTCATCTGATTCGTAATGCTGAGTATCTTGTTGAAATATTCCCCAACCCTATCGTTGTCTTCCATCTGCAGTAACTCATACTGCCTTCTAAGGGTTTGAAGCTTCACCTTCTTGATCTTCTCCCCTCCTGTGTGACAACGTGCTAGAATGCTCTAGGCTTCTCTGGCAGTGCTAGCGTTTTGAATCTTCTCAAAATGGGTATCATCAACACATTGTGGAATGATGAAAAGGGCCTTGTTATCCTTCTTTGTGAACGCAACTTTCTAGTCACCACCACTCTTTGATGGGAGACAAAGAACTCAAGCCCTTGAAGCCAAAGTTGATCAAGAGGATTGTGTGTTTAAAGATGTCAAAGTAGTGGAAGGGCTAAGAGGAAGATTCTTATGTTTTGAAATTTGATTTGGTGGCTTGAAAGTGATTCAAGAAGAGTTGGTGAAAGGAGCACACTAACAACAACATTCACGCTTCATTGGTTCATCCGTCAAGCTAATGACATTAAATAAGAACTTTTGGGAGGCAACCCAGTTTTCTTACCCTGTTTACTTGTGTTTGTATGGTTTTTGTGTCATGTGCATTAGTAACTTATGTTTTGCATGTTTGAGTTTTACTGCATTTTTGTGATTTTTGAGTTGTAATGTTGTGTTTATGGTTGATATGTGTGTTATATGTTAGTTGTAGCTTGGTTTGTGTATAAGTGCATTGAAAGAGTGTCAATTGCCAAAAATCATAAAGTGAAAGGCAAATTTTCACAAAAAGTTGAATTCTGCATAATAGTTGAGTGCTAGCTGAGCTCTAGCTGAGCGCCACACCAGTAAACATGGTTTTGCCTTGTTTTTCTTATACATAGTTGGGCTACAGCTGGGCACCAATGTTGCAAATGCATTTTGGCCTTGGCACGTTTTTGTTGTTGTTTATTTTGAGTTTTTCTTTTCTTTGCACACTTTCGCACATTCCTTTTAGAGTGTTTTTGGACCTTTCAATCCAATTGTTAACTATGGAATGATAATTTTGCTTTGAGATTTATTTGTGCAGGATAACATCTTCCTTAGGACTTTAAAGTTCAAAACCACTATTGGTCAACCTTTGAGGTACATGTGATCTGAACAACCTATGATTTGAAGATTATGTTGCTCGTGTAGCATGCCCTGGGGTCCAGGCCCATACTGATGAGGGAGGTGGAGCAGTTGCGGAGTATAAGCCACTTGGAGGAGGAAGATGTTACAAATGAAAAGTGAAGTTGTGTTCTACACTACTAGAGCTGCAGATCGGTTTTTAAGTTTTAATTTCTAGTTTTAATTACTTTTTGTTTTTAGTGTTTGGATTTCTTTTTTATAGAGCTTTCAAAACGGGCCACCCGACCCGGCCCACCACGGGTTGGTCACTTAGTGAGCCAACCCAACCCGACTCATTTATTAGCGAGCCAGAAAAATTCGAACCCGGCTCGATCCACCACGGGTTGGTGGGTTAACGAGTTGGCTCACTGGCTTACTTAATTACAATTTTTTAAAATATTAAAAATTACAAACTTTCTATAATTCAAATCTAAATAAATTTCACTTCCAAATTTCACTCCTAACTTGGGTGTTTAATTAATTTTGAAAATAAGAAACTTAAATAAATTTTTCAAGCAAATAAAAATAATAATTTTTTTTATAAAATTAAAATTAAATTTTAATAAAATAAAATTAGGTAGGTGGGCCAACCCGGCCCACCACGGGTTCAACCCGCATGAGCCGAGTTTAAATGAGCCGGGTTGAAATCTGACCCGCATAAAAAAATATAATTTTTTCAAACCCAACCCGGCCCGAACCCATGGTGGGACGGGTTGGCCCACAGGTTGTGACCCATTTTGACAAATCTACTTTTTTACTTGCCTAGTGGATAGTTTAGGTTTGGTGATTTGAGTGAATGATAGGTTGTGCTTAAATTGAAATGCAAATATGTTGTGCTTGTTCTTTATCCATGAGAATTGTTTTGGAAATCTGATTGAGATGGTTGAGCTTGTTGAACAAAGATTGTGGTTGCTTGTATATGTTTAGATAGATGCTTGGTTTTAATTATGATCAATATTCTTGGCATGATGTTTATCAAATTTTGGAACCCTAAGTTAACCTATGAGATGTTGTGCCTCAGAGTTTATTGTTGAATGTTATTTATTACTTTGGAATCATAGTTGATTTTTCCTAAGTTTCTCTATTTGAACTATTTGCTTGTTGTTACAAATGATCAAGGCCATGTTGTTCTTCAACCTCTTCTACATTTTTTAACCTCAAATCAAATGCTAAACCTTTGAACCTTAAAAGAAAATTTCCTCATTCTTGGAACCTTAAGCCTATTGAAAATCCTTAACCTCCTTACCTTGAGTTGAGATGGACATATATCTTAGGATGAGGAGAATGGTTTAAGTTTGGGGGAGTTTATAACATAAGGGAGCATTGAGAAAATAACAAGTTGAGTTAAAAAGAAAGAAAAAGAAGAAAGAAGAAGAGAAACAAAAATGAATTTAATGAATAGAAGTTGGAAAATAAGTTCAGAAGTAGTTTATTCAATTGTAAAGGAAAAAGAAAGATTAATGTTATATCAAGAAGTAAACTATTTTCTCTCTTAGCTCAAGGTGATTTGTTTTCCAAAAAAAATCCAATTTTTCTTCTTAGCCTAGCCACATTACAAGCATTAAAAATTTCTTGTGATTCTAACTTGCTTGTGAATGTGTTTGATATATTGAAATGAAAGGCATAGTTGATTTGTGTAACACTGTGATAGTTTAGAGTAAGACACACATCCTTATATACCATTGTGCTTGAGTGAAACACTTTCCATGGTGAAGATTGGTTCCATGCACTCAATGAAAACAACTTGCCATGTTTGTTGCTCTTTTATTTGCATCTATCTTGTTATTTTGATTTGTGAGCACCATGATTGAAGTTTAGTTTGTTGAGACCATATTATCTCTTAAATGTAATTTCTAAGTTGAGCAAACATGATTGATTTTGTTTATTTTGATTGAAATTGTTTCTTGAATTGCTAGAACATTACAATTGAATTGTTTTTCTAGGTGAAGTACATTTGCTTGAGGACAAACAAAGTTGTAAGTTTGAGGGAGTTTGATAATGCTAATTCTTACCATTTAATAAGCATCATTTTAGTAGTAAAATTAACTCTTTTCTAGCTTGTACTTGCTTAATCCTATCTTGTATCTTGCTTTTATAAATAGTTGTGTTTTGGGCTTCATTGATATAATATCATCACTAATCCCCTTATTTTGTATCTAATATAGTGCTTGGAAGAACCTTCACCAATGTATAAAGCTTAACCAGCCATAAAAGCAATGTAAACAAAAAGAGAGAATTTTGGAATGATGTAGCTAGACTACAACTAGGCTACGACTGAGCTATATGCTCTCTGGAATGTTGACGTTGAGGCGCAGCTGGGGTGCAACTGAGCGCCTGCTCTTTTGAATGCTTCCACTAGGCCGCAGCTGAGCTACAACTGAGGCTCTACTCTTTGTAATGTTGTAGCTGGGCTGCATTTGGGGTGCAACTGAGCGGTGACAACACTGATTTGGACAATTTGGTCTATTTAGACAAAAACGCTAAGGGAAAAAGTTCTTTGGTTCTTTGGAGGTGCATCTCACTCAGAGGAGAGCTTGGAGGGCTGCTAGGCCTCGTGGGAACACTCCCTTCTTCATCTTTGGTTCTTCATATTCTTCTGTGGCCATTTATTAAGCTTTAAGGCTCTCCATGGAAATTGAGAGCCAAATCCATCTTGTTGGGGATTGTTGTAGCCTCTAAATTCTTGTGTATTTGTTGAATGATTAGATTATATATATGCATTTTCTATCAATTTCTAGTATTCTTGTTTCCGATCTTAAAGCTTGAATGTAATAGGAATGTTCATGACTTGATTTTTGGGTTTTATGGATTATGGGGACGTAAGATGGAACCTTGAACTAAAACAAGAGTCCTTGTGGTCATTGATTTTAGGGATGAAAGATGATTCACATGTTGTCTTAAGATTCTAGCTCATTAATGCAGGTTGGCTTGTTAGATTTTCCAAGGGATTGGAGTTTAATAGGGAAAACCTAGGCTTTTTCACCTAAGGGATTATGGCTATAGTGTTTTTGTGGATTGACTTTAGTAAATTGATAGAGCGGAGATGAAATTGTGTAAGCACAAGAGTGTATTAGGTGAAAACTAACCTTAGCAATGTCATTTCATACCATTTCTAGTCTAGTTCATTTCTAAGTGCCTTCAAACACCAAAGTTCAATCATGTAATTATGTGTAATTTTATCTCTTTGCACATGCTTGTAAATGGATGTTGTTCTATTGAGTCTAAATGAGTTGTTAATCGCACAATTCTTTAGTATTACAAGTCTCTTGGGAAAACGATACCCGGTCTTACCATGGTTTATTACTTGAAACGATTCGGTGCACTTGCCGAAACACCCAACAATAACCAAAAGTCATACGATCATCGCAAGACACTCACACAACCACAAACACAAACAAATATGGGTAAGCTATCATAGCACAACCAATAACAACAAAATTTGTATATAGGAAGCAAGCACAACTTAATAACAAATTAGTCATCTACAACGCTATCCTAGTAACAAAATCATTTCTACATCATGATCATCAAGAACATCCTCATTAACTATATCATGACTACACCATCAATGTTATCACTATCAACATCGTGTCTAAAGACATCGTCACTAAGAATTCCCAACATCATCATGAATCCTTCATCATGAATAACACCATGAGCCTCCACAATACCATAACTTCATAGTGAAAAGAATCAGTCACACTCATGTACCCTACCTCACAAACCTATAGCCTTCCCTATAGGTCTCCTGTAGACTCCCCTAAGAGTCTACTCGAGTACTCCCGTCATTTGGCTAAGGAACATGTTTCCTGCCACACAAGGATAGGGCAAACACCATCACCCCATACAAAGAAGGTTCAATACTCGAACACTCCTTTTTCGCACACAAGACCAAAGGGGGCCGCTATCTCGTATCAGATGATCGATAGTCTCAAGCTTTACTAGGTACAACAAGTGGACCTATCTCTCACTCTTATGCTCTTCAACCACACACTCCGGTGCACTCCAACACTCACCCATTCAAATCATCAATTAAAATTCATCGTATACTTAAATACAACAACTATTCTCATTCTCTACCTAACAATATTCATTCATCATTATGTGTTATTGAAAGTCTCGTTAAAAACCCAATGTACTCAACATGAACTTCTCGTGGTTTCCACACCAAATTAATTACTCTCTCATTTTTATTTTCCAATTATAAGTTTAGAGACATAAACCTTATTTTAAAATCTTCTTATCTTATTTTTTTATTTAATTTTTTCTTATCTTATTTTTTTATTATCATTTTTGCCTTCGCTTGCTAATTAAGTGTCCAACAAAAAATCCATTCAATTATGGACTTGTTAGCCCAATGAAACTCTTATTATTATAATTATCATTATTTTGTTTTTAATTTTTTTATTTAAGCTTGTTCTATTATTTTATTGTCTACAACCTAGGTCCCAATTGAAGGTGCAACTAGCCCAATCTGGCCTAAACCTCTGCCGAAAAAAAACTAGGGAAACTTAGTTAGAACCAAGCTACCAACACCGACCACCGTAACCCCATGGTAACACCCACCAGCACTTTCATTAGCGCAACCCATGCATCCAACAACAGCCATCACGAAACAGAAACCGCGAGCATCAGAACCCAAATAGAGTTTTCCCAATTCAAAACCCTAACCTTCTCAATCTAAACCCTAACCCCAATTATTGAAACTCAGATCTATAGAGAAGATTACAAAGAATCCAATTTCGCATTAATCAGGAAACCCAATTCGCCATATAAAATTTCAAAATCAAATAAACAAGATCAAAAACTGCAAGATTGAGGTTACAATTCACTCCGTTGTCGTTGCCGGTACCCTTCGCAATGACCGCTGCTACCTTTGCCAGCCACCATCAACTAAGACCCTTCCCGCGAGCCAGCATGAAGAGAATCGAGAAAAACAAGAATGACCACATCCTCGCACAGTCGTCGTGCCCTCGCCGCACGATCGTCATGGCTCCGCCGTTGCAACCCTCATTCCACCGCGAGCAAAAGTTCATGTCGTAACCACCAGAACGCGTAGACCAGAACCAAAGAGATTAGGGAAGAAGCTTTCTCCCTTGCAACGTTAACCAAAGCGAGAAAAGAGAGAAAAGAAGGAGAATGACCAACGTGCTGCCGCAAGCCACCACGAATGTCGCTTGGTCATCGCATCTCCACATTTTTGTCTTCATCACTACAAGGCCATTGCCCTTGCACGAGCCAAAGATGACCCCTATGACTAGGTGGTTCGCGAGAAGAAAAAGAGGAGAAGCTTGAAGCTTTTGGTTGCTCGAAACAGAGAAGAGCTTTAGGGAAGATTTTTCCCTTGTGCGACCCTAAAGTTTAGTTTTCTTAGTGATGACAAATTTATGAACACCGAAAAACGGCGCCAAAAACTTGTTTAACCCTCGGCAAGTGTGACCGAATTGTATCAAGTAATAAACTCGGTAAGACCAAGTATCGTTCTCCCAAAGGACTCACAGCCTAGTTAGTTATATGATTTCTTGATTATTTAAGACTTGAGAACAAATTGTTATAGGTTTCAAATGCAAAAGATAATAAATAAACATGCATGCATGTGATGATCAATGGGAAAGAAGAACACAAACACTGAATGAATTAGATGGATGAGTATGTTGTTGGGGTAATCAATTTCATCTTATCCACTCTCATATATTTTAGGAATTCATCATTCTTTTTATCAATGCTAATGCCACTCTCTAAATCACCTTGCAAGAAGGCCTATCCTTAATTACGAGTTCATACAATTCCTAGCATCCCTAATAATTAATTCTGAAGCATAGAAGCTTAAAGGCAACCAACCCTCATATTCCTATGTCTAGGCAATATGCTATTGGGAGAATTTCCCCTGATCTAGATTTCCCCGTACGTTCCCATATCGATAAAATCAATAATCATGACATCGAATAAGTTAAACAATGCACGTTTTGAGCAAAGAGGAAAAACCCTAACTAATGATGAAAGAAAGCATGTATCTCAAATAAGATGTTTAAACACAAATTCCATATATGAGAGCTTCACAAGATTACATTGATTCCCCAATAACAATACAAAGTTTAGTTCACCATATTCATGGTGAAACTAGATGAACAATAATGAAAGAATGAAAGAGATAGAAAAATCCTAGAAAGAGAAGAGGAGAGCCGTCACCATCTCCCAATCCACCCCCAAGGGGTGAAAAGTGTGTTTCTGCTTCCTCCCAGCAAAAGATACAAACCCTAGGACGTCCTAAAGCTTATATACTATTCTAAAATATACAGAAAATTAGGCCCAAGCCCAAAATAGTGTCGCTCAGCGGTAAGTGCGTGAGTTGATTCTTCCCCTCAGCCGCATTTTCACCCCTCAACGGAGCCAACGTGATTTCCTGAGTGCCGCTCAGCGGTAAACTTCCTCTGATTGGTATTTGCTACTTCTCTTTTTGCACTTTTTTATTTCTTTTCTGATTCCATTTCTATCCTTCTTCACTTCTTTCACCAAATTCACCTTAAAACCTGCATAAAACACTGAAATCAAGCATAAACCTGTCCAGCTCTCTTATTTCCAAAAATATAAACAAAAACATGATTCCAAGCTAGTTTCTAAGTGTTAAAGGTTGCTTTTAGTATCAATTTTAAGCATGAAAATAACAGTTTTGCAACTGTTATCACTTAGTTCAAAAAAAGAAAGGCTTAATAGCATATTTTGTCCCTATTTTTGCTGAAAAACGTCCATTCAATTCCTCGTTTTAAAAGTGTTTGAAATTGGTCATCACTTATTAAATTTTGCGTCAATGTCGTCCCGTCCATTAAATAGAAACAAATGGCGTTAATGGATTGATGATCTGGCAGCAAATAGTGCTTATGTGTCATTATTTAGTTGTGTGCACGCTGACGTGTTATTTAATTAGAGGTTGAGGTGGATATCAACAAATTGGGTGTTTAAAATTGGGAAAAATTGAGTATAGAAACCACTACTGTCAGACACAAGCGATGACCAAAACCAAGTACTCAAAGATGCGAGCTCACGAAACCCAAACTCAGATCAACACGAAGAGCCAAAACCCCAGACCCAAATTCAAAATCGAAGATCTCACCTTATCAAATCTCAAAATAGAAAAGAGGATCAAAAGCTCCAATTCAAGCCTTGAATCAACGTAGAAGAAATAGAATCTCAACCCAAGAGAGAAATCAGGAAAGAAACCCAAAGTTTGAAAGCCCTAACCTCCAAATTCCCAATTTAAGAAATCCTAAATTGAATCCCAATTCGAAATCCTCATTTCAAACCTAGACTCAAAATAAAACGAGACCAAAACCTGCAAGGAAGAGACAACAACCCACATTCCCAAATCAGAAACAAGGTCAGAAACCCTAAATTGCAAGAATGGGATCGTAGTAGGCTTCGTTGTCGTCGCCGATACCCCTCGCAACGGGTCGCTGCTGCCATCGCCAATCACCATTAAATTTAATTTTTATATAAATGTTGTAGAAATAATGTTATTAAAATTGATATTTTTGTTAAATATTTTTAACAAAATTAGTTTATTTAAATTTATATTTTACATAGAACTTTATTTAAAATTGTTTTCAAATTTTAAATTTATTTGTTCTAAATTGTTATAAAATTGTTTAGAATAATTTTAAAATTTAAAATTTGAATATAAATGTTTTATTTTTAAACCAACTTAAACCTTTTGTATAGAAATTATTGAATTTTACATATTTTAAAAATTTACAATTATTTGAAATATAAATTCAAATAAAAAAAATATTAAAGTACGATGTAATCAATTATCAACTGATAAATTTTAAAATAATTAAAAAATTTGATAATTTTATTTTATTTTATGAGATGTAATTGATAAATAAATTTAACATGTTAGTTGAAATTAAATTGGATTTTTTTTCTATTAACATTACTTCTAGTTTAAAACCAATTTAAATAAAATTCAACTTAAAATATAAATTTAATCTTATTGAAAATATTTAATAAAATATTTATATGAAAATCAAATTTGGTTTCAATTTAAAAAAAGACCAAATTCGGTAATTTAAAAAAAATGATTAGTTGAGACAAAATAAAAATATAGTGACTAAATTGAGACCAAGGCAATGACACCTGATGGGAGAATAACATGTGTCACTATCGTTGTCACATCACATGGTCACTTTAGATGTTAGTTTAACACGTAATAAAAAATATAAAAATAAAAATAATTGCAAAAAAATTTAAAAAACTCACAAACTCACATGTGACACCTCTTTAACGTTGCTAATACAATACTTGTTAAGACAAGATGGTTTAGGGAATAGACCATCTAAAGCGAGGTTATAAATAACGTCTAAATGATAAATACTTTATAACGTCTAAAGCCGAGGTTATAAATAATGTTTTCTAGACCAAGTTATCTAATGAATTATAAAATCATAAATATCGTCTAACATCTCTTGGAATCATGTTTTTTTGTAAAGTTATGTGAATAAGAGAGTTGAGGTTGAATTTGATGGTTTTATGACTAATTCTCCTTGTTTTGGTTGAAAATGAGATAATATGGAAAGCAGGGATGAAGTGCTAAGGAGATGGAGCTAAAAAAGGCTTGGAAAAGCACCAGTAGGGAGGGATGCTCGAAGCTTGGGCGCCTTTTTTGGAGGCTTGAGCGCAGAAGAGTGTCGCTCACCGCCCGAGCGCCCCTTTTTGGGTGCTTGAGCACCAGAAGCACGAAGCTTGGGCGTCATCTCTAAGGCTTGGGCGTAGAAGAGTGTCGTTCACCATCCGGGTGCCCATTTTTGGGCACTTGAGCGCCGGAAGCACGAAGCTTGGGCGTCATCTGGAAGGCTTAAGTGTGAAGGACCACCAGTCACCGTCCGGGCGCCCTAAGTGTGGCGCTTGAGCACCAGCGACACGGGCTTGGGCTTTGTTTCTGTTATGTCTTCATTCTATTTAAAGGACCCAAGCATGTTATGTTTTGTATCTCTGGCTGGAGCAGCACAAGAACAGACTCTTCCACTCTCTGAAGGAGAATTTGGATGTGAAAGCTTCCATCCTCTACTTTTAGGGTTTTGCTATCTCATGATTTTCCATTATTCATCTAGTTTCATCATGTCTATGGTGAACTAAACTTTATTTGTTTTTGGGGAATGATGTAACCTTGTGAACTCTCATGTATTTGAATTGATTCTTAATAACACATGCTTTTTCATTAATTGTTAGAGTAATTCATATGTGCTTATTACATGCTTTGTTTAACTCATTCATAGCATGATGTATGAATTGCATGAGTGTTGGGAGGTTCCTTACAATTTAGGTTCTTGTTGAATTCTCTCAAGAGTAATATTTCTCATGGATGAGGGTATTAGTCTTGGTCATCTTAAAGCTCTTGATCTTCACATTTAATTGCTAGGAATGCTAGGAATTGCATGAACTGGTGATTGAGGACAGACTTATTTCACTGATGGATCGACTTTAAGTAATTTAGTGAGTGATGTTGACATTAATGCATAAAGAAGAATTCTTACATATATGAGAGGGAACTTGGGGAAATCTAACCCGAACAACATATTCATCTCATATTAAACAATATTTGTTTATCACTGTGTTCTTCTGCTATTGATCAAACTGCATTCATATTTAATTTTTTGTCTTTGCATCTGAAACTAATGATCTCGTTTTCTTTAAGTGTTCATTAATCGGGTTATCACACGACTCTGTAGTGTCGAGAGTCCTTTGGGATACGATACATGGTCTTACCATTTTATATTATTTGTGCGATGCGGTACACTTGCCGATCCATCAAACAAGTTTTTGGCGTTGTTGCCAAGGACTCACGGTTTAAACTATTCTATTTGTGTGATTCTTGATTAACTTTGACTTTTCTTGTGTTTTTATTTTTAATTTTAATTTTAATTTTTTTTTTATTTTTGTTTTTGTGCTAACAAAGTTTTCTAGGGTTTTGTGTCTAGTTTATGCAGGATACAATTAGGACTAGGAGCAACAAAAGTTTTGAACCTCTCCGTGAAGGACTTGAGACCAATAGAAGGCCGAGAAGAAGTAGATTATCTAGAGAACCTTCTCTAGAGAGAATTTCATAGGCCTTACAATCTGATCAGGAAAGCATGGACAACAATGGTGGTAGACGTAGTTTGGCAGATTATGCAATAGTTGTTGCCCTCAGCATTTTAACAACATTGCAAGGCCGAGGGTCAATGCGGCAAGTATGCAGATGAAGCCTATGTTGATCCATCTAGTAAAGAGCAACCAATTCAATGGATTGTCAAATAAAAGTCCATATGAGCATCTCACAACCTTTAATGAGATTTGTAATACTGTGAAGCTGAATGGAGTTCCAAATGTTGCTATTAAACTTAGCTTGTTTCCTTTCTCACTAGGAGGCAATGCGAAACTGTGGTTGAACTCTTATCTTGAAAATAGCTTGACTGAGTGGGAAGATGTGGTTGCAAAGTTCTTAAACAAATACTTCCCACAGTCAAAGATCAACAAAGGGAAGCAGGAAATCTCTTCTTTCAAGCAAGGCATGGAGGAGACCTTGGGGCAAGCATGGGATAGATACAAGAGCTTGTTGAGAAAGACACCTACTCATTGTTTGATGAAGCAACGACAGTCATTCTTTTCCTTGGAGGTCTTGGTTCACAAACTAAATTGATGCTTGATGCCTCAGTTGGAGGCAATATCAAATGTAAGACTTTAGAGGAAGCATATGAATTGATTGACAACATGGCTACCAATGACAATGAGATGCACAGTGAAAGAGGAGCTTCATCACAATCTAAGGGAGTTCTACAGTTACAGTCTTATGATGCCTTACTTGCTCAAAATAAGATTATAACTCAACAACTAGAAGTCTTGAAAAAGAAGCTTTCTCAGCCACCAAAGGAGTGTCAGAATGTCTTATAGGTTCAACAACAACTTTGTGAACTATGTGGTGGTGATCATATTAATGGTCAATGTGCTATGTCTGAGAATCTTAATGAAGAAGTTAATTACATGGGCAACCAATTTCGTCCCAATAATTACAACCAAGGGTGGAAATCTCATCCAAGTATGGGACAAAATCAGTTTGGGCAAACAGGTGGACAATTCAATAGACCACCACAGCAGCAATAACAATAACCCTTTCTAGCTGACAGAACTACAAAGCTTGAGGAGACTCTCCACTAGTTCATGCAGGTAACTCTTTCCACCCAGAAAAGCACTGAAGCTGCTATAAGGAATCTAGAGATGCAGGTTGGTCAAATAGCCAAGAAGTTGGAAGAGATACCTATCAATAGTTTTGAGGCTAATACTGAAGTTAACCCCAAGAAAGAATGCAAGGTTATTGTGAGCGTAGAAGATGAGAGGGAGAAATAAAGAGAAAAAGAGAGAAAAGAGAAAGTTGAGTTAAAAGAGAGAGAAGAAAAAGAAGAGAAAAAAAAAGAAGTTGAGAGAAAAGAAAAAGAAAAAATTGAAATAAAAGAGAGAAACGAAAAAGAAGAGAGTGAGAGAGAAAAAGAAAAAATTGAGAAAAATCTTCTTTACCCTAAAGAGTGTTCTAGAAAAAGAAAAAGAGATGCAATTAGGGTGCTTTGAAGAAATTTTCAGAAAATTGGGGATTAAAATTCCTGTGACTGAGGCATTACAACAGAAGGCACAGGGAAATATATAGAGGAGGAAATAATTGAGGTACAGGGAAAGTGCAGTGTGATATTACATAAGGCACCTCCTCCTAAGGTTAAAGATCCAGGAAGTTTCACTGTTCCTTGCACTATCAGGAGCCATAAAATAGGGAAAGCCCTAATTGATTTGGGGTCCCGTATCAATTTGATGCCCTTATCTGTTCTTGAAAAGATTGGTGGTCTTGAAGTCAAGCCTGCAAGGATGACTCTGTTTATGGCATATGGATCCACTAAAAAGCCCTATGGTGTGGTGGAAGATGTGATGGTTCAAACTGACAACCTCAGATTCCTGGTAGACTTTGTGGTAATGGAGATGGAGGAAGATTTGGAGATCCCTATTATTTTTGGTAGGCCATTCATGAAAACGGCCAAGGTGATCATCAATGTTGATGATGGAACTATAGCACTCAAAAACCAGGTGAGTAGAGGTGATTTTCAATGTCTTCAATGCTGAGCAGCAAATCCAGGTGAAAAAGAATAGTCTCAAAGATGCATGTGAAGATGGACCAGAGATTAGGACTAAAGCTGCAAAGCTAGGCAAGAAAGGTAAAAAGTGTTTCCTGTCACAGGTAAAAGAAGAAGAAAAAGACAGCAAAGGAAAAAGTGTTCATCAAGACCTGGAGAAACATGAAGAATTTATACCAGGCATTCCAGTGAGATTCAACAAAAAGTTGTGGGTTGTGAAAGAACTCAAAATTGATGGACTGATAGAGATTGAATCTCCAATTTCCAGGAGAATCAAAAAGGTGAACAGGAAATTACTAAAGAACTGTTGGTGTAGAGAAGGAAAAGATAACACCAAGATCAAATATGTGACATGAGTCTATTGGGTCAAGCTAGTGATGTTAAAGAAGCGCTTACTGGGAGGCAACCCAGTGTTTTACAAACTTTTATTTTGTTTACTGTTCTTTAGTTTGGATCTTTGAATTTTATTTATGTTTGTTTTGTGTTTGTTTGATTCTAGTGTGCTTAGTCTGTAATAACTGAATATTTGAGGGGTGAAGAGAGAGTAACTTTTTGATTTGAGTGTTGTTGTGAGGGCTAGGGAAAAGAAACTGGAAAATTCTAAGTTGAATCTGAGAACCCAAGACCAGGGATAGCCAAAACAAGCCAAAAAAGATAAGGTAGAAAGCGTCGCTCGACGCTTGAGCGCCCCCTAAGGCGCACCCAAGCGGTGCCACTATAGAATGGGCTTTAAGTTTGGGGCTCAAGCGGGATTTCAGCCCACTTCTTCTTTTCACGCCCTAGGGTTTCGCCCAAGCTTTCTCTCTCAGATTTCCTCCAGTCTAGCCTCCCCAAACACTTCACTTAAGCTCTCTAATCACTTTCCCCCTCATTCCTCCACCAAAAACCCTCTTTCTCACCAATTTTGCACAATTCAATCATTCAAGTTTAGCGTTTTGGTGTGTGTGGCTGCTAAGAGTGCAGATTTCTACCAATTGTTTGAGGTTTGTCCACTAATTTCTTGTCTCCAATCAAGTAAGTCACGCATTCTAGTGTTCTAAAAAGTTTGATTTTTGAAGAATATTGATGAAAAAGTGTGATTTTTGATGATTGGTATTGTCTATGCATGAGTTACCAATGTTTGGACCGATTAAATTATGCTAATTGGGGTTTGGACTGAGTTGAAACTGATTTGGGAAGTGAAATATATAGCAAGAACACGCTTGGTTGCACCGCGCGCCGCTCAACCATTCCCTGAGGGGCGCTCGAGCGATGAGCGGCAATGGCTATTTTTCCTGGTTTATTATGTTCTGGCTGTTTGGTTTTGTGCAGGTAGTGCTGAGGGATCTCTGCTTGGCCCTCAGCCTGAATAAGAGGAGTTGTTGATTTTCTGGACTAATGCTTGATGATTTCTATGTTTGTTTTGTGAATCTTTATGTGCAGGAATGACCTCCTCTTCAGGCAAAAGGATTAAAACCCTTGGTACCAAAGACAAGGGAACTATGAGGAAGGAGAAGGAGCAGTTATACTCAAACAAGTTCAGAACTCCTGCCCATGAGAGATACTTCACAGCTGTGGAAGGAAGGAGATTGCTGATGGAAAGAAAGGTGACCAACATACCATCCTTGGCTCCTCAATTTGAAAGGGAGTTGAATAACAGAGACTAGGGCCACTTGGCAACCTACCCCTCTCCTGCCAATGTTGACATCATCAAAGAGTTTTACACAAATGCAAAAGCATTGGGGGGAGAAGATGAGACGTACTTTAGCTACATAAGGGGTAAGAGGATTGCCTTTGATGCTGACACTATTAAGTACTTTCTTGGTATAGACTGGGACGGGGAGCAATGTCTGTTTGCCACATCAATGCTGGAAGGAGTGGATTATGAGGATGTGGAGCAGACCTTATGTGTGCCTAGAGGGCACTTTCAGAGGAACAGGTCTGGGGCACCCAATCACATCATTAGACCCCATTAGTAGTGTAGAAAGGGCTTTAGACGTCCGTTCTTTTGGCCTTTTGACGTCCAACATTCCCCCGACGTCTTTGTGGGTGACGTTACTCAGACGTTGGGGGTTCACACCGGACGTCTATATAGATGTCCGGTGTGTCAGGTCGGACGTGTATATAGACGTCCGGTGTGTCAGGCCGGACGTGTATATAGACGTTCGGTGTGTCAGGCCGGACGTCCCTACGTGCCCGTCTGACGTCCCCATAGACGTCTGTCTCCTCCCTCCCCCGACGTCTACCTGCCTGATTGTTTTATGGTAGGGGCTGGGGTTGGACGTCCGTTTGTGCTCTGCCAGACGTCTATAGACGTTCGACAGTGCACTAACCGACATCTACTGGGCGTTTTTTTTTAAATTAATTTATTTTTGCAATAAAACCACACCTGAAAAGCAGAAAATTGTCCCAGAACAATTTTGCAATAATATAAATAATCGTTTCATATAAACAAAGTTCTACTTAATGTAAACTATAATCCACTACCAAAACTATCAACATAAAACTTAAACTAAAACTAAGCAATGTTCAACAACAAATAAAACTATTCCTAACTCCATCTTTG
>NW_025905493.1:146767-205107 GCF_018835915.1 Vigna umbellata
TTAATCCAACACATCACATAGAAGCCACATTCCCATGAATCTAGCTGCTGGTTACACTAAAATCACAAACTAAATAGTTAAGAATTTAGATCATTCAATAACATAGAAAATGAATTAGAAACTATAAATGACTTACAACCTTTGGATACAAAATTTGAACCAGTTGACCACGAGATTTACCAATAACTCTGTACAGATTGAAAACACAAAGTATAATTAATATGACTATATTTATCATAAAAGTTGAAGGTGAACATCAAATTCAAAGTCATTTTTGTAGAAACACTTACCCTTGAAGCATGGTTCTCAAGTCATTTTTCATCCTCCTGTGCAACGAACAAAACCATATAATTTTACATTGTTTGGGAATGATGACCATCAGCTGCCAGTGCGACCTATCACGAAGGACAAATAATTATTCAACTAATTAAGAAAACTATAATAATGAACTGACCACATATAACAACACCTACCCCTCAATGTATGGCACAAGGTATACGTCTCTTTTTGACTCATCCATCCATATTATTGCAAATTATGAAAATTAATTTTCTCAAACTGTCCAATCGGACAGTTCAAAATTTAACACAAACGATTAAAAGATTAATCGTTTGTGTTAAATTTCAAACGGGAACTAAGTGTCACTCAATGATTTGATACTTATATACTAACATATCACAATTATAATAACACAACTAATACATGCATATTCAAAAGCCAATAACACATGCATACCTTAGAGTAAAAAACATGCATACACAAAACCCAATTACATGCATACAAAAATTTATCAACCAACAAGCTAACCTGAAAAGTAGATTCGAAACGAAAGGGAGGGAAATCGAGGAGGGAGTGGCCTAAAACTTAGCCCAAAAACAGTCAAAGAAGCCGCCCAAGAACACGCAAGAGACTGCACCAAAACGCACCGAAAACGATTTTTAATTGGTTCAAATCAAAGATATTTCATCATAGGGCAATGTAATCGGATTGAAAGTAAATTTAAACGGTCCAAAAGAGAGAAAACACACCTGGAAAAGCAATGGCGCAGACAGCGTTCGCGGGGAAGACGATGAACAGTGAGCGCAACTGCTCGCGGGTTCGCGTTTCCCATATTAATACTGTTAGACGTCCGGTACTCTCGGGCCCAGACGTCTATAATATTATAGACGTCCGGGCCATCACTGATATGACGTCTTTGGGGATTTAAATTGATATTCGCGGGGGGTTTTAGACGTCTGTGGTAGGGGCCAGGACGTCTATAATATTATAGACGTCCGTCCCCTGCCAAGACGGACGTCTAAGAGGCTGAAACAAATGAACGCCTCAACTCCCCTGTCAAGCCATTAAACGTCCGTGCAGGAGGGGCACGGACGTCTATAATATTATAGACGTCCGACCCCACATATCGGACGTTTAGGTGTGCTGACAGGGTGGTTGAAGAATTAATTGTCTTCAGCCCCTTAAACGTCCGTGGGGGAGGGGCCCTGACGTCTATAATATTATAGATGTCCGTCCCCCGCCAGGACGGACGTCTAAGAGGCTGAAACAAATGAATGCCTCAACTCCCCTATCAGGCCATTAAACGTCCGTGCAGGAGGGGCACGAACGTCTATAATATTATAGACGTCCGGCCCCACATATCGGACGTTTAGGTGTGCTGACAGGGTGGTTGAAGAATTAATTGTCTTCAGCCCCTTAAACGTTCGTGGGGGAGGGACCCTGACGTCTATAATATTATAGACGTCCGTCCCCCTCCCCCACGGACGCGTATCAAGCGAGGTTTTATATCGTTTTATATCGATAACATTTAGAGTATGTATTTGCATTATACACTATTTTCATGGTCAGAATTACTCTAATATTTATCATGTATATTTTGTCTTGGTTATTCAAGTAAACGATTTTGTTGGTTAATAATCTGCCTTTTGGGTAAACCCAATTGTTTGGACTCTTTTTTTTATAACAATATTTCGTTGAGTATTGTATGATAAATTTAAAAACATAAAACATGGGTTTCTGGACATTATGATTTTGTCTCAACAAAAAACACCAACAACATCATTAATTCAGAGTGAAAAGTATGACATAAGTATGATATTTACACGTGAAATTAAGGTTTTCTGAATGTTATAAAAATATGATGATCATGTTTTCTTTTTTCCACTTAAAATAATGGAATGAGTTTATAAGCCATAAAAATAAAGTTAGGTTTTGTAAAAGTTAGTAAAAAATACCATTAACATCGTTAATTAAGAGTGAGAAGTATTACATGATATGATTTTTGCATCGTCTTTTAAATGTTAAGTGGAAAGTTAGTGAAAAACACCATCAAAATTGTTAATTAAGATAAAAAATTATAACATTGAGAAGACCTTGATTTAATATTTTAATAAATTATTATAAGGTCAAAGAAAGGAATTATGATTATTGTTTATTAGTGGAAACTTACGTGGAAGGTAGACTTGTTATTTTTTATCATATAATTATAAAAAATAAAAAATTAATTATTCTAATTATTATTAAAATAAAAATTTTATTAAATGTATAAAAGATACATTTTTAATATATAATTATATAGATAGATAGATAATTTAAAAGATAAAATAATTCATATTAACAAAATGCTTAATAGCTTATTTTATCCCAGTTTTGGTGAGTTGTGTCAATTAGGTCCCTCCTTTTAAAAATGTGTCAATTATATCCTCACTTGATAAAATTTGTCTCAATCAAGTCCCTTCCGTTAAATACTCACAACAGCGTTAAGTTTTTACTCTCTCTCCTCTGCTCCTGTGTGCAAACAACAGTACTTGTTAGGTCTATATTCACATCCTTTTGTCTTTTGATTATGTTCAGAAACAAGATCAGGACTTTTTTAACAATATTCATTGCATAGAAGAGTGAAACATTTCTATCTTCATTTACTTTATCCTCTGGTTGGTACAACAGTCAATTATATTAATAATTATTTTTATAATAAATTAAATCTTTATATACTTTATTATTAAATCTGATAACAAATATATCATAAAAAAAACAAAATTAAAAATTTTAGATTTACCTAAAATTTATAAATATCAAAATATAAATTTGTAGTCAAATTAAATATTTATAATACCTTTTAAATTTAATTTCGTTTATCGATTTCATCCGATTTTCTTTATCGAATATCATCCCCTCATCTAATCCATACCAACATTACACTCAAATTTATTTATTTCAAAATTATTGATATAAAGTGTCATGAGTTTTATTTATTTGGACTTACATATAATAGCATTTTTATTACTGTTTTGTATTAATGACTATATAATATCATATTTATTACTTAAAAAATTGAATAAATATATTTAAAAAGTGATTTCTTTTTTATACAGCATAAAAGAAAAAAATCTTAAAGCATAAAAGAAAGTTGAGAAAAGCAAAAACCATGAATGTTATTTGGTGATTTGAAGTTCAGATGTCTCCTTTTTAAAATAATCCAACCTGGAAAAGCAAATGGTAACATGCAGTGCCATCTCTTTCAAATTAATTTTGTAGTTCATGCACATGTTGGAAATTCAATCGGACGAAATTTAAATTTAATTTTGGAGAATAAATTGGAAAAAAGGGTTGTAGGGGTAGTTCCTAATCCCATAAGTGTCTTTTTTTCCTGAAAAAAAGCTTAAGGTTGGAAGAGTCAGAGACATGTCTTTGCTTCTAAAAAAGCTACAAATACCTTTGGGAGGAGAGAGTACTTAGAGTAGAAGAAAAGTATAAGAGAAAAAAAAAATCTGACAAAAACATGCATTGCACAGAAAAAATAAAAGAAAAGTAGAAGAGAAAGAAAAATAGTTAACACCATTTATATAGATTTAACAGAAGGAATTTTATTGATGCAAATTTTCTTAAATGAGGATGTAATTGACACACTTTTTAAAGGATGAACTAATTTGACATTTTCAAGTGAAACTGGGGACAAAATATGATATTAAGCCTAACAAAAATAAAATCCTCAATAGAATGTTGAAACCAAAAAAATATTATAGAATAATTGTCAACATCAATCCTTATTTACATGTAGACTATGTGGACTTGGAACATAGAGTATAGTGTCTCCGAGTACACTTAGTAATTACTTGTTTAATGAAGTGCATCAAAATTATATGACAAATTCAGTTACGTAAGGAATTCTATTAAACTACCTTTGCACATATAAATATAGGACATATTTCTTTTTCAAATTGACTAGATAATTAAGATTACCAGGAACACATTTTTAATTACCGGTTACTTTTAATCTTCTAGTTAAAAGTGAGTGTGTCAATTTATTTGATTTTATAAAACCAAAATATAATAAAAAGTTATTATTACTACAATTATAAAAATAAATATAAATACTTTTCATCAATTTATTATAGATAATTATTGTAATTTTAAAAAATAGTTAACTTTAAAAAAGGTTAAATAAAATAAATCAATTTAAAAAAAAACTGTCATTTAAAAAATAAAATTGATAAAATAACTACTTTAATTTAAAATAATAGTTATTAAAAGAAAAAAAAATAAAAAACAAATATATATACTAAAAGAGAAAAATCTTTTTTATATAATAATATCAAAATTNTTTTTTTTTTAAATTAATTTATTTTTGCAATAAAACCACACCTGAAAAGCAGAAAATTGTTCCAGAACAATTTTGCAATAATATAAATAATCGTTTCATATAAACAAAGTTCTACTTAATGTAAACTATAATCCACTACCAAAACTATCAACATAAAACTTAAACTAAAACTAAGCAATGTTCAACAACAAATAAAACTATTCCTAACTCCATCTTTGAAGAAGATAAGCGGTCCGCCTTATCTGTTTAATTGTGTCGTCTGGAATATGCGATGTACGCTTGAAGCGCTGCAAAATTCAAGAAAGATTCATTATGGTTTCATATATGTTTGAAGATGAATTTTATTTGTAATGTATTCAAGGTATACATCATTACCTCATTCCAGTCATTCTGTAATGACAGCTCGAATGATGATCTTAATCCAACACATCACATAGAAGCCACATTCCCATGAATCTAGCTGCTGGTTACACTAAAATGACAAACTAAATAGTTAAGAATTTAGATCATTCAATAACATAGAAAATGAATTAGAAACTATAAATGACTTACAACCTTTGGATACAAAATTTGAACCAGTTGACCACGAGATTTACCAATAACTCTGTACAGATTGAAAACACAAAGTATAATTAATATGACTATATTTATCATAAAAGTTGAAGGTGAACATCAAATTCAAAGTCATTTTTGTAGAAACACTTACCCTTGAAGCATGGTTCTCAAGTCATTTTTCATCCTCCTGTGCAACGAACAAAACCATATAATTTTACATTGTTTGGGAATGATGACCATCAGCTGCCAGTGCGACCTATCACGAAGGACAAATAATTATTCAACTAATTAAGAAAACTATAATAATGAACTGACCACATATAACAACACCTACCCCTCAATGTATGGCACAAGGTATACGTCTCTTTTTGACTCATCCATCCATATTATTGCAAATTATGAAAATTAATTTTCTCAAACTGTCCAATCGGACAGTTCAAAATTTAACACAAACGATTAAAAGATTAATCGTTTGTGTTAAATTTCAAACGGGAACTAAGTGTCACTCAATGATTTGATACTTATATACTAACATATCACAATTATAATAACACAACTAATACATGCATATTCAAAAGCCAATAACACATGCATACCTTAGAGTAAAAAACATGCATACACAAAACCCAATTACATGCATACAAAAATTTATCAACCAACAAGCTAACCTGAAAAGTAGATTCGAAACGAAAGGGAGGGAAATCGAGGAGGGAGTGGCCTAAAACTTAGCCCAAAAACAGTCAAAGAAGCCGCCCAAGAACACGCAAGAGACTGCACCAAAACGCACCGAAAACGATTTTTAATTGGTTCAAATCAAAGATATTTCATCATAGGGCAATGTAATCGGATTGAAAGTAAATTTAAACGGTCCAAAAGAGAGAAAACACACCTGGAAAAGCAATGGCGCAGACAGCGTTCGCGGGGAAGACGATGAACAGTGAGCGCAACTGCTCGCGGGTTCGCGTTTCCCATATTAATACTGTTAGACGTCCGGTACTCTCGGGCCCAGACGTCTATAATATTATAGACGTCCGGGCCATCACTGATATGACGTCTTTGGGGATTTAAATTGATATTCGCGGGGGGTTTTAGACGTCTGTGGTAGGGGCCAGGACGTCTATAATATTATAGACGTCCGTCCCCTGCCAAGACGGACGTCTAAGAGGCTGAAACAAATGAACGCCTCAACTCCCCTGTCAAGCCATTAAACGTCCGTGCAGGAGGGGCACGGACGTCTATAATATTATAGACGTCCGACCCCACATATCGGACGTTTAGGTGTGCTGACAGGGTGGTTGAAGAATTAATTGTCTTCAGCCCCTTAAACGTCCGTGGGGGAGGGGCCCTGACGTCTATAATATTATAGATGTCCGTCCCCCGCCAGGACGGACGTCTAAGAGGCTGAAACAAATGAATGCCTCAACTCCCCTATCAGGCCATTAAACGTCCGTGCAGGAGGGGCACGGACGTCTATAATATTATAGACGTCCGACCCCACATATCGGACGTTTAGGTGTGCTGACAGGGTGGTTGAAGAATTAATTGTCTTCAGCCCCTTAAACGTCCGTGGGGGAGGGGCCCTGACGTCTATAATATTATAGATGTCCGTCCCCCGCCAGGACGGACGTCTAAGAGGCTGAAACAAATGAATGCCTCAACTCCCCTATCAGGCCATTAAACGTCCGTGCAGGAGGGGCACGAACGTCTATAATATTATAGACGTCCGGCCCCACATATCGGACGTTTAGGTGTGCTGACAGGGTGGTTGAAGAATTAATTGTCTTCAGCCCCTTAAACGTTCGTGGGGGAGGGACCCTGACGTCTATAATATTATAGACGTCCGTCCCCCTCCCCCACGGACGCGTATCAAGCGAGGTTTTATATCGTTTTATATCGATAACATTTAGAGTATGTATTTGCATTATACACTATTTTCATGGTCAGAATTACTCTAATATTTATCATGTATATTTTGTCTTGGTTATTCAAGTAAACGATTTTGTTGGTTAATAATCTGCCTTTTGGGTAAACCCAATTGTTTGGACTCTTTTTTTTATAACAATATTTCGTTGAGTATTGTATGATAAATTTAAAAACATAAAACATGGGTTTCTGGACATTATGATTTTGTCTCAACAAAAAACACCAACAACATCATTAATTCAGAGTGAAAAGTATGACATAAGTATGATATTTACACGTGAAATTAAGGTTTTCTGAATGTTATAAAAATATGATGATCATGTTTTCTTTTTTCCACTTAAAATAATGGAATGAGTTTATAAGCCATAAAAATAAAGTTAGGTTTTGTAAAAGTTAGTAAAAAATACCATTAACATCGTTAATTAAGAGTGAGAAGTATTACATGATATGATTTTTGCATCGTCTTTTAAATGTTAAGTGGAAAGTTAGTGAAAAACACCATCAAAATTGTTAATTAAGATAAAAAATTATAACATTGAGAAGACCTTGATTTAATATTTTAATAAATTATTATAAGGTCAAAGAAAGGAATTATGATTATTGTTTATTAGTGGAAACTTACGTGGAAGGTAGACTTGTTATTTTTTATCATATAATTATAAAAAATAAAAAATTAATTATTCTAATTATTATTAAAATAAAAATTTTATTAAATGTATAAAAGATACATTTTTAATATATAATTATATAGATAGATAGATAATTTAAAAGATAAAATAATTCATATTAACAAAATGCTTAATAGCTTATTTTATCCCAGTTTTGGTGAGTTGTGTCAATTAGGTCCCTCCTTTTAAAAATGTGTCAATTATATCCTCACTTGATAAAATTTGTCTCAATCAAGTCCCTTCCGTTAAATACTCACAACAGCGTTAAGTTTTTACTCTCTCTCCTCTGCTCCTGTGTGCAAACAACAGTACTTGTTAGGCCTATATTCACATCCTTTTGTCTTTTGATTATGTTCAGAAACAAGATCAGGACTTTTTTAACAATATTCATTGCATAGAAGAGTGAAACATTTCTATCTTCATTTACTTTATCCTCTGGTTGGTACAACAGTCAATTATATTAATAATTATTTTTATAATAAATTAAATCTTTATATACTTTATTATTAAATCTGATAACAAATATATCATAAAAAAAACAAAATTAAAAATTTTAGATTTACCTAAAATTTATAAATATCAAAATATAAATTTGTAGTCAAATTAAATATTTATAATACCTTTTAAATTTAATTTCGTTTATCGATTTCATCCGATTTTCTTTATCGAATATCATCCCCTCATCTAATCCATACCAACATTACACTCAAATTTATTTATTTCATAATTATTGATATAAAGTGTCATGAGTTTTATTTATTTGGACTTACATATAATAGCATTTTTATTACTGTTTTGTATTAATGACTATATAATATCATATTTATTACTTAAAAAATTGAATAAATATATTTAAAAAGTGATTTCTTTTTTATACAGCATAAAAGAAAAAAATCTTAAAGCATAAAAGAAAGTTGAGAAAAGCAAAAACCATGAATGTTATTTGGTGATTTGAAGTTCATATGTCTCCTTTTTAAAATAATCCAACTTGGAAAAGCAAATGGTAACATGCAGTGCCATCTCTTTCAAATTAATTTTGTAGTTCATGCACATGTTGGAAATTCAATCGGACGAAATTTAAATTTAATTTTGGAGAATAAATTGGAAAAAAGGGTTGTAGGGGTAGTTCCTAATCCCATAAGTGTCTTTTTTTCCTGAAAAAAAGCTTAAGGTTGGAAGAGTCAGAGACATGTCTTTGCTTCTAAAAAAGCTACAAATACCTTTGGGAGGAGAGAGTACTTAGAGTAGAAGAAAAGTATAAGAGAAAAAAAAAATCTGACAAAAACATGCATTGCACAGAAAAAATAAAAGAAAAGTAGAAGAGAAAGAAAAATAGTTAACACCATTTATATAGATTTAACAGAAGGAATTTTATTGATGCAAATTTTCTTAAATGAGGATGTAATTGACACACTTTTTAAAGGATGAACTAATTTGACATTTTCAAGTGAAACTGGGGACAAAATATGATATTAAGCCTAACAAAAATAAAATCCTCAATAGAATGTTGAAACCAAAAAAATATTATAGAATAATTGTCAACATCAATCCTTATTTACATGTAGACTATGTGGACTTGGAACATAGAGTATAGTGTCTCCGAGTACACTTAGTAATTACTTGTTTAATGAAGTGCATCAAAATTATATGACAAATTCAGTTACGTAAGGAATTCTATTAAACTACCTTTGCACATATAAATATAGGACATATTTCTTTTTCAAATTGACTAGATAATTAAGATTACCAGGAACACATTTTTAATTACCGGTTACTTTTAATCTTCTAGTTAAAAGTGAGTGTGTCAATTTATTTGATTTTATAAAACCAAAATATAATAAAAAGTTATTATTACTACAATTATAAAAATAAATATAAATACTTTTCATCAATTTATTATAGATAATTATTGTAATTTTAAAAAATAGTTAACTTTAAAAAAGGTTAAATAAAATAAATCAATTTAAAAAAAAACTGTCATTTAAAAAATAAAATTGATAAAATAACTACTTTAATTTAAAATAATAGTTATTAAAAGAAAAAAAAATAAAAAACAAATATATATACTAAAAGAGAAAAATCTTTTTTATATAATAATATCAAAATTAACTAATTTTAACAAACAAAATTTAAATTTCATATTTGTATTTAAATTTTTTAACTATTTTAATGATAATAAATTAAATTTTATAATAAAATGTGACTACATGTGACATCCCAAAATATCATATACACATATAATATAATAGGATTCAGTTATTATAATATGTAAAAGCAGTTGAGAGATAGAGATAATAGTATTTAAATATGTATACAGTCTTCCAAAAGATAGAGGGAATTAAAACAAAATCAAACTTGAGTACAAGTTTCCAAAGTTCTCCAAAATACAAGGCTATTGAAATTTTAAAGAGACCTAAAAAGTTTTCCAAAAGTGTCGAACTATATAAAATAAAAGTTAGGAGTTTTTCAAAATAACAAGTTAATCAACTAATAGCTAGTAGAAGGCCTAAGTACTAGGGGCTGGGTCTTCTTCAACCTCCAAAGCTTGCTCCAATGGTACATCATCACCTACTGCTCACATCCAAAGGATTGGATGATCATCGCAAGGGAGAAGACAAACACATGCAACACATACAATGCAAGGGTGAGCTAGGTCTCAAACAAACATACAGATAATTTCAATTCAATCTAGCATTTCCAAGAACGTCCATACACACCTAAACATGTAAGTCATTATAAACATAAATATTTATTTCACAAAACTCATTAAAGCAAGCATCCTATCATGTTAAGACTCCTAGACACGTCCGGACATAGAATGTATGTAGAGCTGGGGCGGGTTGTGCACTTGTGATGGCCCCTACTACTTTGCAAAGCCATTGCCGAGGGGTTCCACCCGACCATACACAAGGCTAGTCTGTTACCGCGGAATAGACCTTCAGTGATAGCGCCTACCCTAGGACCTCCCACTACTCCCACCACACGCGTCAATCCTCTTTAAGTGAGAATGAAAGACCGTTGGAGTGTTAGGGATAAACCCCCATATGGAAGCCTCTCACATTCATTCAATACACTAACTGATCCCACCGAGAGATCTTAATTTCATATTCAATCCGACCACTTTAAATCACATGATATTCCTCTTGGATCAATAATGTACCTCATAAACCACTTTGATTCATCAAACATAAAATTTCATAGTCATTCAAGTGCATTCTTACTATATAATCTCATACCAAACCCATACACCATCATACAACATCAACCATGTCATAAAACAACTCATACATTACATACTTTCACAAAACCCTCACTTATTAACACAAATTTCTTTAGGACTTTTAATTATCAATACTTAAGTAATTCAAACAGCTTGGAGACCCTCACCAATGGCTCCGGAAGGGTGAAAAACCCCCAGAACGAACTAAAGAACGTTCGAAACGGACGTCCAAAACTCCCAAAACATCAAAAACACCGAAAACACTCAATCTGCCACACATAATTCGCTCAGCGCACCCCCCCTGTGCGCTAAGCGAATTTTGCTGCAGAGGAAGCTAAATTCTGTAGATTTTTCTGCATAATTGAGCAACTCTAACTCCCTTTTACCAATTCTAATCATTTTGGTGAACTTCTACCACTCATAAATCAACTTTCATGCTAAATTAAACTTACCTAAACAATTCTAATCCTTTCTAACATTATTATAAAGTGTTTATGCATTGATTTAGGTTCTACAACTTCAATTTTATCAACCTAGAGGTCTAAATTCAATTCTACAACTTGGAGTTGGTTTTTAACCATTTAAACATGCCTACTAAGTCACACATGACCTACCTAAGTTACCTAAACTGACTAGGATCACCAAGAATGCCTAACTCTAAATTTGACCACCACACTTCCTTTCTAACTCTAAAACACCAATTTTTTTCCAACTTAGAGACCCAAACCCGATCTTACCTCTTTGCACTAATTTTGACCAATTTAGTGACTCAAACAAGTCACAATACAATGGATAAAACTGTCCCAACAGTCCAATAACGCTGCAGACATCATTTGCTCAAAATCACTACCTCACTTCCTCTAAAATGACCTAAAATTGACCCTAAAGACACTCGATTTCCTTTCTACAGCACTACCACAAAATTTTCATGCCAAAACAGTTCCAACATACACAATTCCATCATTCCAAGTAATTCCAAACAGTTTATAGCCATCAATCACCAAATTCACATAACACACACTTCCATACATGCATTTCAAGTGTAACTAGAACCAAGTTCATGCTTCCACAACATACCACTACAAATTTATCATGCATTCACTCCACACAGTAAAATCAAGAGTAGAACTAGCTCCCCTTACCTCTAGTGTAGACAACCAAGCTCAAGTAGGAACCCTAGACCACTTGCTTGCACTCCCAAAATGTTAGAATCACCTATAAATCATCAATTGATGATGGAAAACGAATCTTAAAACCAAATAGAAGCTAGATTATGGAAGAAAACGAAATGGGTTGCATGCAACAGTTCAATTGCATGCTTACAACCCTAGGGCACACAAGAAAAGGGGTTTTCTTACCGGTTCTGATTGGAGAAATTGATCGACTAAGAGCAAGACCCGCTACTTTGTGATCGTTGGGGCAGCACCTAATCGAGAATTTAATGGTTCAGTGTGAAGAATGGAAAGGGAGAAGATATAGGAGGAGGAGAGAGCTTGTAGGGAAAGAAATGGTTTCTCAGACAAGAGGAATGAGTTAAAATCAACGTTTCAAAACCAATGCAATTTTATTTTAAAGTACTCAACCTCTCATCTTTTGCCATTTGTCATCCTTTTTTGCTGACTCATATCCAAGTCCTTACACTATACAAAAATAGAAAAATATAATTATGAATTTTATTTTTTTTTATCTATAAAATTAATAAGTTAATAAATTACTTATATTTAACGAGAATTATAATTTTAGAAAAATTACAATTACCTTATCATTGATTTCATTAATTTAAATTATTTTATTAAATTTAGAAATACGATTAAACTTAAGACAAATATATATTTTCGATCGATTAATTAGAATAAAAATATTATTAAAATTAATATTTGGATTTTAAAACTAAAATGATTTTTTATTTAAGTAATTAGTTTGATTGTATATATTTGTTTAGAAATAAAAAAGTTAAAAAGAAATAGAAAAATTAGAGTAGTATTTGAATCTTAATCCATTTCTTCATATAAGATAAGGAAGTCAAAATTTGACCTTGAGATTAAATTATGATAGACAAAAACGCTTTTAGGGTTAGAAAGAGACACCCTATATATATATATATATATATATATATATATATATATATAGAGGTGTCTCTACCCTTACATTTCATCTTGGATTAATGTAATGTTATTCTACCATATTTAGGCCAAACACTTCCTAGATTAAGGCTAGAGCAACCCTAGAGGCATCCCTAGTCACCTTTCTCCTTGAGTTGGCCTCATCTCTCTTGAAGTCATCACGCAACACCACACCATCACCATCTACACAAAAATTGTGACCATTTCTCCTTGTCCAGTCCTAGCTACATGACCTTGGACCTTATTCCCACTATATTTCTCCACCAATCCTCCAAGGAAACACCCCTCCATGCACATCTCCTAGTTTTGGCCCAACCTAGGATAAGAAGATTGTTATCACTTGGGCTCAGTTTCATTTAATTCAATATTTGAAAAACTTAATCGCCTCCATATTATATGAATTTCACCCAGGGTCATATCGTGCTAATTAACATGTACATGGGAGATCGAACGTCTGTCTCAATATGCATCCACACTTTGATGTATCCAATCCTATTTGTTGTACTCGTTCCAATTCCTCGACAATGAGATCCAAATCATATCGAGATACACGTCTAATAAGTCTTTTGGATTTGATTCCTTTAAAAGGTTCACTCGTAAGCAAGAAACTTTTTTTAAGGACGCGCTAATCTTGTTGTGTTACATAATAATGACGTTATGAATAGCATCTCAACAAGAACAAATATCTCTCATACTAATGCTCAAAACTTTCTTTAGACTCTAATGAGCATACTTAACCCTGACATAAAAACATCAACAATATAAAAAATATTTATTAAACACAACTAAATAAAATAACTTTAAAACATACATGTTTGTGGTTGTGTTCCCTAAATGTATTACTCTGTTCGTCCAAGCCTTTACAAATTATGTATTCATGGAATAATCTAAATATGATTGACATATTTGAAAAATAAAGGCCATGAACTGCAAACGTACTGAAGACATTGTCATAGTTATTAAACATGGTTTGATATTCACATTCCATAAAATTTTCTCAAACTTCCATCACCACATCCCAAGCCTCAATAGAATCAACTAACCTGTTACATTTCGCATTAAAAATTTTCAGGATATAGAAGCAACATGATATTTGATATGTCTCAGAGAATACATTTGCAATTACATTCATCAAAAACAAGTCTCAGTCACTCATAGTGACTTTGTTGACCGCCCAAGTGAAATTATTTTTTCTTTCACTTGATAAGAATGCAAATGCGGCTAAGAAGGTTAACCCCGTAGACATCACCCCGACAATCTGAAGCAACGGAAGATTATATTTATTGTTTTGTAGCTCAAATTTATCATCAATACAATATTAAATGCATTTAATAATTTTATCACATCAGAATGTGTCCAAAAAATATAACTAAAAATCTCATATTCATCTTCGTCGACACACCTACTTCAATTAATATAATTATCAGAATCCAACATCATCATATTTGTTTAATCATTTTAACATTACGATCATCTATTTTTGCTTGTTTCTCTATCCGCACATCTCACTATTTTTCTTTACATTCCTGCAAATTAGGTTTTAGAATATAAAAATCAACTTTAAAAATTAATTTATGGACCGATCAACATTTTCTTAACGCTTTACAGTAGTTGTATTTACATATGAGGAAAAAAAACAGTAAGAAGTGAAAGCAAACATTTAAGCTAATTGTTCATTAGCTGCAAATATCCTTCTCTCCTCAAGTGCTCTGTAAGCGTTCTTGGTGCTCAGAAAATGCCCAAAATAAATCCCTCATAATACTAGCTCTGGAATTCTTTACTTCCTGAATGAACAACCTTCAAATTCTTCATCCGTCTTCTCTGTTTTTCCTGCAATATATTTTACAGAAGAAAACAATGAAAACACAGCCGGTGAGGATTATTATTACCCTATATAAACAAATTTCTGAAATAAAATTCTGGATACAAAACCTACCTCTTATATATGCACCAAGGCTCCTATTGATGCTTTAATATTTTCTAATCCCACTAGTTTTTCAACTATCACCCAAGGCCTAAAATCGACAATTAATAGATTAATTTTAAAGAGTATAAAAACAGTTTTACTAAATCAGTATATATACAATTTTGTAAGAATTGATAGTTATATTTAAAACAATTACTGCAAAAAAAAAAGAAAAACAAATTGACAAGACTGTTTTCAACGTTAAACTGAAACAACATAGTAACAATGAAAACCATAATAGACATCAATATTTAAGAGCTAACACCAGTTCAAGATGTTATGATGCAGTTGGGATTATTCAAAAAGTCACACAAATCTTGCAACTCTTTTTCAAAATGCACCATAATGGCTCCCCTATTATATACCTTCATTGACAAATTTCGAAAAATAAAGACTCGGGACTGACAGAAGTATGTCTCCGTAAGAACTCTGTAACTGTAGATGGACATAACTCTTTATCCATATTTGTAATCAATATCATAAGATGGAAACTATTTTTCATCGCTCTTTTTTTTCTCTTTAGCCAAACATCTTTAACTTCCACATTTTTTCTCACCTATTCTCACTCGTCCTCTTCATTTTCCTTTACCTTATTTCTATTCTCTCTACCAAACAGGTCCTAACTAAAATGACATTAGATTTCCAATCTATTGAATATTATACCCAACATGACTTGTTTAGTTTCTGGCCTGTCATGGATGTGAGGATAAGGTAAAAGCCTAACGGTTAATAGCCGAAACATGGCTGAGCAAGAGTGTCACGACCCAAAGACTCAGTAGGAATTGGATCATTATGACATTTGACAACCTAACACACAAGCCGAGATGGACATAAAAATGTGAGATATTTAATTAGAGCAAAATGGGGAGGTTTCTACGTAACCATAAAAATCACATGATTTGGGGATATCAGGGTCATAGATAAAGGGTATCAAGTATCCGTTGAGCACGGGGGAGTAGCTGTTATTGAATATAAAACTAGGTATAAGACTAATCTTCCTAATATTATCTAAAACACACATAGCGTAATATATTTATAACGAAGAATGATACAAATATATATGGCAACCAAACATAAATATGAAACCTCATATTTCAAGTCGATTTTGTGAGGTTGAGTTTGACTTAACTTCCACTTCTTAACACATTCATTTGAATCTTTTGTAATAGGTTCTATTATGAGTGAGTTTGTGTTTACCTTTTTGAGTCAATTTTCATCATTTTATTCGGTCCAAATCTTTGTTTGAATCATTTGAATTTTAAATTCCAATTCTGTTTTGTCAAGTTTTGATCATTGCTTATTTTGTCAGAAAATTCAAAAGTGTGCCTCTGATTTGACCTCGTTATGTGATAATCTGTTTGAATGTTCAAGTGCATTCCATATGAGCTATGATAAGCCAATTTTGGAGCTCGGATGCATTCATTGAACAACAGATCCACTGTGTATATCCTGCTGTGAAATTTTGGTTTAATAAGCTGTTTGAAGCTAAATTCTGAATCTGTTTTGCGTTTAAATTCTGAGTTGGAATGCTTAGATGAGTAGTAGCAAAGTGCAAACCAGATAAGCAGTGATATGCTCAGCATAAGCTTGGTTGCCATTGTGAAATTCACAGCAGAAAACATTTGCAAGCAGTAGGACGAACTGCATACTCCTTGTTTGAGTCCTTTTGATTTGTTTTTACTCATTTCAGCATTAGATCACTGCTGGAATTCTGTTTAATCAATCTTAGAGTCATTGCAAACCTTTTCTTCACTTTCTAAACTGCAGAACTAAGTTGTCTAAGTGCTGGTTTTTCACTTTTTGGTCAAAAACGAAATTAAGGCACATGAGTTGAGTAAATCAGATAAAGAAAAGGCAAATCTGAAAGGAAAAGAATGAACTGAACATGTGAATTGGAGTAAAAGCCTATGGAATTGTGCAAACTGACTGAGTGATTATAACAAGCATAAATAAACTTGCTCGAGTGGATTTTATGATGCAATTGTGTCCAGAATTGAAAATGAAAAAAATAGCTATTGGACAAGTCCAATTTGCATATGAAACCTGAGTTCAACAACCAGTTTCTGCATTTTCTTGCTGCAACCTTTTCTTTGCTTTCTAAATCTGGTCTAGCAGTTTTCCTAGGATCAATTTGAGTCCCTACTTGATTCAGAACCCTTGTTGCTTGTTTACATCAGTTTTTGGCCTCTTAAGTGCCAATTTACCCGTTTCAAATTGGTGCTTTCTGAATTAGCTCACTGGTGCAGTGTGAGATCTGCAACCCGTGACTTTTGTGAAAGCACTTCATTCAGAGTGAATTCCTACCATTCCAGCGCTGCAGTGTGAGACTTGAAGCTGTTCTTGGCCTACTCCTTGCCTTGATCGAAAGAAAAGAGTGTGAATTCAGCAAAATCTGCAGCAGCTTTTGTTAGCCCAAAGCTTTAATTTGTTGTATTGAAAGGCCTTTAAGCCAAGTGATTTGGAAGGATTCATAAGTGTTCTTCCTATCACTTGCCATTTGCTTGTAATTGTTCAAGATTCTAAAATTGGGCTAGAGAGTGAGTGTGTCTTGGAACTTTGGTTTCAAGCCTCACTTAGGAAATTTCACCTTTATCCTTGCTTAATCGTTTAGACTGAGTAAGACTAGAATAGAATAAACTCTAAAGTCTTCTCGCAACCTAGGGAGTCCAAAATTAAGGTCTAGTTTTGTTTGCCTTTTTTCTTGATTGAGTCCAAATTTTGTGAATTTAAAGGTAATTTTGACTTAAGGGATTTAACCAAGTAGCTTAGAACATATTTGGCAAGGCAAGACTTGGTATTTAAGCAACTCTTGGTTCACCTCTCTTACCTAGAATTTGCTCTTTAGTGAAACTTAATATTCTTTGTTTCAAGAAAACTTTTAAGTTCACAAAATGTCTAGGCGTCATTCCCCTAGGGTAAGTGATACTTAGGAGCAACTTCCCTTCAAATCATAGATAACAAACTTGGTGAAATAGAAAGAAGAATGAGTCAAGAGCAAGTCAATAGGGAGTTGCAAAATGCCTTAATCAAAGATGAGCACAAAATCTCGAGAGAAGAGCAAGCTCAAAGTAGGGAAAAATCTAGGGGAAGTGGAAGTGGAGTTTCCCAATTTGAAAGAGAAACCTTAAGGGTGGGAGAGTATTATCAACATCCTTCTTCTTCAAGAAGACATAGGAGAGATTCTCAATACCTCCTTCCCCATAAGGAAGTCAACATAGTATTGCCTCATTTTCATGGAAAAGATAATGTTGAGGCTTATCTAGATTGGAAAAGGAAGGTCGAGCAAATCTATGCTTGCCACCAAGTTAGTGAGGAAAGAAAAGTCTCTTTGGCAACCCTAAGCTTTCAAGGGTATGCCATGTATTGGTCGACTACAATAGCCAAAGAGAGGCTGAGACATAATGATCTTCCAATTGAATATTGGAATGACCTCAAATCTGCCCTTAGGAGGAGACACGTTTCCTCCTCCTATAATAGAGAATTCATGGATAAACTCTAAAGATTGCAACAAAGGTCTATGACTATGAAAGAGTATAGACAAAAGATAGAGCTATATATGATGAGGGCAGGAATAGTTGAGGCAGAGGAAATCACCTTGGCAAGATTTTTGAGTGTTTTGATATAAGAGATAGGGTTGAACTACTTACCTTAAAGAGATTTGAATGACCTTGTTCAAATGTGTATAAAGGTAGAACAACAAAGTTTAAGAAAATCCTCTTCAACAAGAGCTCAAGTTCAACCCACTTTGAAAAGAAAAGTTTTAAAGAAAAAGAGTCATTCAAGTCTCTAGCCAAGATTGTGGAAAAACCTAAACAAGAAACTTCTTCACACACTCGCACTAGTGACATTAAGTGCTTCAAGTGTCTAGGAAGGGGTCACATAGTTGCTCAATGCCCCACCAAGAGAACCATTATCATGAGGGGCATTGACACATACAACAGTGAAAGTGAAACCCCCTTGTCGCAACCGGAACCGCGACGGGACGACGATCCAAAAAAGAAACGGGTTTTAAACAGAGATTTGGAGTCGCCACCATAGTTTATTATGGAAAACATGGGAAACAACTATGGAAAAAACCTCAAAAATGATTAAAGCACGGTCCACGAAACCATATTCTGGGTTCGGAGTACGGTACGTGTAGGGAAGGTGTTAGCACCTACAACGACTGCCTAAGGCATAGTAGCTCCTTGTAACTAAAAAATGCTCAGAACGAATATGATGTGGTTTTTTCAAAATGTTTACCTATCCCCTAAAATTAAAATGATAAATAAACACCCAATATATTTTCTTAGTTTTTTGGGCCCGACAAGGATTGACCTTGCTCCTCGGTATTCTCTCCGCAAAATGAGAAATCAGGGTACGTAGTTTCTAGCTAAAGATTGTTGTTGTTTGGGAAAGCAGATGTTTTTAATTCTGGGATGATTTATATATTTATATTTTCGGAGAAAAAGAGGTAACGAGTACAGGCCGACGCGAACGGTCGCACGGATACTCATCTTTACAAGATGATTTAAATTACTGTAAGTATTTTGAAAAGAGAGATAACGATATTACAGAATAGGCCGATGCAACGATCAAACGAGCACTCATACTGTTATCGGCTTATTTGAGGCAGACTTGAGAGCATTGGAGTGCTAGGCTGATGCGGGCGATGCACGAGAACTATACACGTTATTTACTTATTTAGGAAGCACTTGAGAGTATTGAGTGCTAGGCTGAATGCGGGCGGATCGCACGAGCACTCGTACCCTCTTTAATATTACGTTAAATAAGAGAGACAAAGTATTGAACACTAGACGTATGCGAACGATACCACGAGTGTTCAAACCTTTAACGATTTTTGAATTTATTTAAGAAAAGAAAAAAAGGTTTTTAGCACGAAGGACACGCGACGGTCACACGTTTACTTAACCTTCAAAAAGTATTTTTATGTAAATTGTATTTAAGCGAAGAAGAAAAAGGTTTTAGCACAAGGACGACGCGAGCGTCACCCACGTGTGCTTAAACCTTAAAACACTTTTGAAAATTTTTTAAGGAAGAAGAAGAGGTTTTTGCCAAAGGACGATCGCGAGCGGTCACACGTGTGCTTAAACCTTTAAAACATATTTTTGAAATTGACTTTAAGGAAGAAGAAGAGGTTTTTAGCCAAGGACGACGCGAGCGGTCACACGTGTGCTTAAACCTTTAAAACACGTTATTTTTGAAATTTTATTTAAGAAAAGAAAGAAAAGGTTTTAGCACAAGGGACGACGCGAGCGGGTCAACCGTGCGCTTTAACCTTTAGAACTTTTTTGTATCTATTTATAATGTGTATATAAGTTAAAAATTATTATATATATATTTTGAAATAAGTGGATACAAATAAGTAATAAAATAAAATAAATGAAATAGATAATAAAAGGCAAATGAATAATTAATAAAAATAAAATGATGTCTAACGTCCAGCCGAAAAGCTTGGATAACAACTTCCGTGTAAAGGCCGAACGTACGTTGGGAAAAGGACTCAGAGTCACAGGGAGATCAGTGGGGAGACGTTGAACGAACGTTGGGAAAGAAGGTGATATAACGAACGCTCGTTGAAGAGATACGAAGACGGACGTTGAGAATGAGGCTTGTGAGAACGCTCGGTTATTGAATGACGACAACGAACGTTCCAACAATGGAAGCTGAAAGACGAACGCTCATTGTTTGGAAACCTACGCAACGGACGTTCAAAAAGGAAGTTAAGGACGAAGTCGTTATTGAAATGACGAACGGGTTCATTCAAAAAGAAGCTTAAGGACAGAACGTCTTTATTGACATGACGAAACGGACGTTCAGATATGGAAAGCTTAAGGACGAACGCTCGGTGTTTGAAACTACGAAAACGGACGTTCAAAAATGGAACATTAGGACAACGTCTCATTATTGACATGTGACGAACGGGGCCGTTCAGACTATGGAAGCTTACGGACGAACGTGGTTATTGCATGACGGAAACGGGAACGTTCAGATATGGAAGCTAAGGACGAACGTTCGTTAGTGGACATGCCGAACGGAACGTCTCAAAAATGGAAGCTTAAGGACGAACAGTTCGTTTGTACATGACGACAACGGACGTCAGAAATGGAAGTTAAAGGACGACGTTCGTTAGTGGACATGACGAACGGACGTTCAACAATGGAAGCTAAGACGAACGTTCGTTAAGGCTTAAGGTTAACTGAACGCTCATTCCTTTAGCTAATAGCGCTCATTCGTTTGGATAAACGAACGTCGTTAGTGAAATGGCGGACGGACGTAAAGGCTTAAGGTTAACTGAACGCTCATTTCTTTAGCTAACGAGCGCTCTTCGTGCTTGAGATAACGACGTTCGTTGGGAGGAGAAGGATGAGAGAACGGTCTCGAAAAGGACTTAAGTTTAACGGGCGCTCGTTCACTTTGATGAACGAGCGTTCGTGTGTGGAGATGGCAACGAGCGTTCAAAAGAGGGCCAAGCTCCCGGACGTACGCTCATTTCTGGGCCAGGTCCAGTGAATGATTTCTAACCTAGAATTTTCTAGGGGTTCAGGAGGTTCATCCTCATTCTCACTCCTTTCAAGCCGATTTGCACCTCTCAGAGATCAAGGTTCTGTTCAATCCCCACAAACTGATCACCACCTGCCATGGCCGACCACCGTCACCTCAAACGAAAGCGCCTTGGCTTCACCGGTGGACCCTTCGCAACACCGAACCACAGGTAGCAGCACTCGTAATCTTGAAAACCAGCGATTTCAGGGATGGTTTTCCTCCGTCTTCATCTCCGATCCGCTCGTGCCATCCTCATCCATCACATCCACTTCACCCATGCTAAAACCTCCACGACGACGCATGCACTGTCACGATGATGTCCCTTCCCCATGCCTATACTCATCCACCTCTCGGCAACCCACACGGTCACCATCCACTACCGGACGACTAGAGATTGGCCACTGCCACCACACAAAGCAGAATCACTACTCCCAAACCGCCCCCCGAACAACAAATCGAGTACTCTCTTCCTCCCATTCGAGTGATTTTTCGAGGCGGAATGCCCCCTGCAACACACCATTTTTCCCTCTCATGCATCCCTAATTTTTATTGTTTAGATTTGATTTTAATGTTGAAGTGGATCTTGTCCATTGTGTATCCGGAAACGATGAGGCGAGTGTGAATATGAGATGGTGGCGAAGATACTTCGTGACAAGTGGTATATGGGCTGTGCGAGACAGGGGTGCATGGAGTTTAGACAGTAAACATACATGATGAGTCTGGATGTACAGATGAAACAGAGACTTACCTGCTGCTATCGTTCTCTGCGTAGCCGGTGATTCCGGAAGTTCAGGGCAGGTGCATTCTGTGCCAATGCTTTGACTCTGGATGATGATTCCAGATAATGTCTTCTGTGTGCAATTTTTCCCTTTTTCTCTCTATGTATCAAAACCCAATTCTGGCCCCAAAACTTGGAGGAATATCTCTTGTAACAACCTGGTCTGCCCCGTGCTGAGACACATGGTTCTTCTCCCATTTCCACGTTTCTCCCTTTTTCTATTGGGGACTTCAATTAGGGGGATTTGGACGGATTCTGGGAATTTGGTAATGTTGATGTTGGGCAATTTTAATTATTTGATTAATTAACACTATATAAACAAATTGAAAATAAGAAATAAAAATAGAAAAAATAAAACAAAAAATCTAAATACAAAAAAACAATAAAAATAAAATAAAAGCCAATAAAAACACATTGTTTCAACCCGGACAAAATTGGGTGTTGACAGTCCCCTCTATAGATGAATTACTGATAAATGAAAATTTAATCTTTTCGTATTGTTTAAGTAAAGCTAAGTAAAGATAAAGACACTAATTTTGTCTGGGTTTCAATCATGAAAGAAAACGAACAAAATAATTCAAGTCACGATGTTAACTTGACCAATGTCAAGTAAATATCATAACAAAAACCTAAAACTGTGATTTGACCATTGCCTCGCAGAGGGCCAAACTCACAGAACAGAAATTTAAATTCCGACCATTGCCATGCGAGGGTCGATACTAGAAAATTAAAAACTGGATTTGACCATTGCCTCGCAGGGGCCAAACTCACAGAACAGAGAAATTTAAAATCCGACCTTGCCACGCAGAGGGTCGATAACAGAAAATTAACCTGGATTTGACCATTGACTCGCAGAGGGCCAAACTCACAGAACAAAAAATTTAAATCCGACCATTGCCACGCAGAGGGTCGATAACAGAAAATTAAAAAACCTGGATTGACCATTGCCTAGCCAGAGAGAGGGCCACACCAAACTCCACAGAACAAAAAATTTACAATCCGACCATTCCATGCAGAGGGTCGATAACAGACAACTCCCTCTAAAAAACCTGGGATTGGACCAATGCCATGCAGAGGGTCAAATCACAGAACAAAAATTTAAATCCGACCATTGCCAGCAGAGGTGATAACAAAAATAAAACCTGGATTTGCCATTGCCACGCAGCGGGTCAAACTCCCACAGGAAAGAAAATTGAATCGACCATTCCATGCAGAGGGTGATTAAACAGGACAACTTAATACCTGGATTTGACCATTGCCACGCAGAGGGTCAAACTCACAGAACGGAAATTTGAATCCGACCATCGCCATGCAGAGGGTCGATAACAGACAACTAAAACCTGGATTTGACCATTGCCACGCAGAGGGTCAAACTCACAGAACGGAAATTTGAATAAGCCATCCATGCCAGCAGAGGGCGAACAGGGATGGAAAAACTTGAATTCGGGACCGTTGCCACGCAGAGGGTCAACAATACAGAGCAACGAGATTGAAATTGACCTTGCCGAGCAGATGGCCAGTAATACAACAAACGATTGGAATTAGGACCATTGCTTAGCAGAGGGCCATAAAAGCCGAAAACTGGATCGCCCAATGCCTTTGCAGAGGGCCAATATGTAGGAGAAAAACTTGAATCGACCATTGCGAAGCAGAGAGTCGGTGTATAGCAGAAGGAAAAAACTTGGATTTGGAAACTTTCGAAACGTTGGTAAACACTCTTGCAAATGTTGTATTAACCTTTTTTCACACTTCTCTTGTGCCCTCAATTATAAAGGATTTTTCAAAACAAAATACCTTGCTTATTATGAAAGGTATTGATGTATGTAATGTCAGAGGGTGCATGAATGAATAAACCACATGAAACCTTTGTTTGTTTTTTTTTTTTTTTTTTTTTTTTTTTTTTTTTTTTATTGCCACTCTCTCTGAAATTAGACTGCCCATGTTTGAAAACTCATGTCAACTTGTCATCAACCCTAATGACGTTCAAAACGTTAATCATAAAATGTCAGGAGACATTGAGCCCTCTAATGAGAAAGAGAAGGGTGTGTAACCATGAGTTCAAGTTCTAGTTATCGCTTCCTGCAAATCCAATTTGGCCTAAACCCGAGAAGGTGAGGGGAAAAATAGGGACGAGACGTAGATAGCTGATGATTGTATGTGGGCTAACATTTGTGTTCTCTTTCTTGGGAGAATGGTTAACTAGAACATGTGTAGGGCCACAGGGGGGACTGCCCCAATTTTGTTGTTGCACCAAAAGTACGATTTGGGAGGTGGAAGAAGGTTTTGGGAGGAAGGATTGCCCAGTTGAGGAAGTCCTTCTTGACACGACGATGACGGGGAGACTTTACCATTGTATTTTCATTTCATTTTCATGTCCTTTCTTTTCTTCAGTGATTTATCAGTCACCACATCATTCCTTCCCAGAGTTAAGTTGTAAGAAAGACCAGGCAAACAATCTTCAGTTAGTCGGTGTGGACTTTAATCGGCTTGTAACGTGGCTAAAAGGCAAAGAGAAGTTAAGAAAGAAAATGGATAAGGAAAGCTCAAAATTAAATAATAAGTGTTAACGGCTAAACCATTAACAATAATCATTGCAAAGTGCGGAGTCAACCAGTTTCTAGAGTTAAAAAAATCTGGACATTCTATAGATTTCCATTCCTTCCGTTAATTTCTTTCTTCTTTTGGTCACTTGTTTTGTTTCCTTGTTTTAGCCCTTCCTTTTTTTGCTTTTTTTTATTTATTTTTTATTTTTTTTTTTTTTAAACATTTTCTCGATTTGATTTTGGATGTCCTTGATGTCTCTTTTAGGTTAATGTTGATATGAAATGACCCTTGTCTAGGGTGATGAAAAATGATTACGACGTACGGTTCAAAGTGGGTTGCAATTGTTAAACTTCTTTTATCATTTGGATAAAGAAAAAACGGGCCCCACACGTCATCATGAAGCGGCTTTGACTTGCTTTCCACAACCTTAACCATGAGACGAAATTCTTATAGCGGTTGACAATCGACTTCATTCATTTTTTTTTCGGTTTGTTTTTTTTTCCTTTTGCTCCCCGATCACGGATCATTGAGCATGGGAACAATGATGCAACTGCCCCACGTGTTATATCACGAGACATCTTTTGTTTTGAAGGGAAAAATGAAAAGGTTAGGGGTTCACGCAATAAGAAAGCGGATGTGGCTTTAACGAGAAATGAACATAGGTTACCCCCGAAACTCTAATTAGGAGAAGATCTGCATTTTTGCCATTTCTAGTTATTGGTTTTTTTTTTTTTTTTTTTTTTTTTGAACGTTACTGCCCTAGACAACCTAATTGACAATGAATTCAAATGTGCAATTTTATTCTCTCTTTTTAGTCTTTCACGGACATCCCTCAGGAACGAGCTGGTGGCCCACCGATTATACCCGTGATGCTTTTACTCATGTGTAATTAATATATTACCTTATTTTCCTTTATTTACCTAAAAGCTCAGCGCGCACATGCAATATTCAAGAAGCTTGCAAACAAAAATTAATGAATGAAAACATGCAGTATTTATGAATGACATAAACGAAACAGAGTACAACAAACTTTAAAGATATGTCCAATATCCCTTAATATTGATCCCTATCACGGAACATCATGTGTAAAACTTTTTGACTTGCACCGAATTACGGTAATGTAAACTCCTCTCCATCCTTCCTGTGAGAATTAGTGCCCCACCAGAAAATGCTTCTTCACTCGAATGTGCCCTTTCATAATTCTGGGGTCCATTTGCCTCTATGATCCTTTTGTACAGGAAAGCTCATCTTCAACACCAGCTCACCTTCGTGGAATTCTCTGGGATGCACCCTTTTGGCGAATGCATTTTCATTCTTCTTAGTTCTTCGCTTGACTGGAAGGTATTCCGGTTTAAGTGGGAGCTTGTGTGCACGGTGAAATTGGTATCAAACTTGGATGTAATGTTAGGACCAAGAAGAACACGATCCTTAAATCCTTCAATACGCTGTGCAACCCTTTCCGCACTTCCTTTTTCATGCCAGTACCGATTTTACTTTCCTTTCTCTTCTCTCCCAAGTTGAGTACTTCAACCTCTTCCAGATGGGGTTTTATCCTCTTTAGACTCTGTTCAACTAATTCTCAAGAGCTCTGGGAGAGGGTTCGGATTATCTTCATAATCATTTCCGTATTATCGATAGGGTGTTCAAAATAGGAATATCGATGACATTGTTATTTTCAAAACTTTCATTGTCACATCTTGCATTATTTAAATTTATGAAAAAAACATAAAGGAATAAATAAAAAAAAAGAAAAAAAAAAAAAAAGATGACTAATGCGAAATGATGATAAAAAGCAAACACGCGATTTCGATTTTATCACGCTGAGCACAAACAAACTTAAACGTCAACCCGTTAATCATGGAATCTAAAGCCCGGGTGAAGCTATATTATAGATTAATTAAAAAACTATTACATTTTATTCAAATTAAGCATCACGGGTAAACTCAGAGTTCCAATTGTTGAGTGGTGCACCTGGGGAGCCGGCCCGCACGACACTTGAGCATTCAAAGCTATCTTCATCCTCCATGGCTGTTATATGGCCCGTGTTGATCCAACCAGCACTACGAAATTTTTCCCTGATGTCACGATAAGAATCTTTCCACCCTGGGTTCAACACCTTTCTACAAACGAGCTTAGACCCACCTCTCCTTCTTCCATCAGCCTTCTCGTTTTGTAAGGAAAGGGAGGACAGCGCCCGGTATGAGACAGCGACTTTTCTTCAGCCTCTGGCGCACGGTGGTTCAGTGAAATGGATCACCAACGGCTCAGGCAGGAGTTACGTCGGATCTCCACCAATCTGTGTAAACACTTCCCCCTCCTTATCTTGTAGCATACTTTGCATCAACCCGAATGACCAGCAGGTCTTGCAAACATACTTCAAAATTCACCACATTCCTCAATTAGAGTGCCCATATCCGGATGAAGCGCGGCCATTGTACATCCTCGTCATTAATCACCTTTTAAAAGGCCCACCTTTATCAGCGCCTTGAAGATAAATTTCTGGAACTTCGGATTCACCCGCGTCCCTTATCAACTCATATTTGCCATCCTCGATGGCATCGTCGAGGCACTCCAGTGCCCAGGAAAGTGGGTTAGTCTCAATGCTGGGTGTATATTCTGAAACGTTACCACCCAGAGTCGATTAGAGTCTGTTGACTTTGTGTGTTTAAAGCAGACACCTTCTCAGTTGAGTGACCAACACCTCCCCCATGTAACTAAATTTGGCCTCTGCATTCAGTAAACCCCTGGGATACGGAGTTTGCATGGGCTTCATGGACAAATAGCAACCAAACCCCTTTGGACGAGTTGGGGGGGTGGGTAACAATTCTGTGTAAGTTGTAGGGATAGGGGGTTGAATTAACCAAATTGGTTCCTTCTTGGGTAAGGATTTTGCCCGCATTTGATTTGGACTGCAATTGCCCCGCCCCCAAGTATCAGTGTGGAGGCAGAGCAATGGCGGTTGATAAGTACCCTTGTTGTTGTGAGGCCTGGCTTGATGAGCGAACGCCGCCCATTAGCTGCAGAGGGGTTGCCCCAACCAAGTATGGTCGGGAAAGCTATGAGCGGGAGCTTGACCTCTCCATACAGGCATTGCCGATGCCGCATGCACATCCCCTTCCTTCTTCTTTCCCGCATTGAAATTGTTTTTTTTTGTAATTTGCAGATGCGGGCGAACTGTATGCAATTTTCCCACTTTTAACCCCAATTTCTATCCTTTCGCCTATTATAAAATATCAGCGAAAATTGGCAGACAGTTCCCGACCCATGTGCTCGTTTAAAATGGTGCTGGGGAAGTGTTCACAAACATGGTCACACATTTCTCTACATACAAAGGTGGTTCGACTTGTGCAAGCTAACTCTTCCACCGTGGGATATTTCCTTGAAAGTTTCGTTGTCCTTTCTTTTGACATATTTTTGCAGCTGGTAAACAGATCTGGGGCAACATGGGGGTATGTATAGTCTGCTTCACAAAAAGCATCAGCCAGTCCGCCAACAAAGAATTCGAGCCGCTCCAAATGGGTATAACCAATTGAATGCCACTCCAGCCAAAAAACTATCTTGAAAAATCATGATGAGCAGCGGCTCATCATAAGGCATATGACAGCCATCTTTCTGCCAAAACATGGTTAGATGGTTTCTTTTGGGCATGTATTTCCCCTTATACTCTCACCAAAATCTTTGGGCCGCCTTGACTTGAAACTTAGTGGAATTTGACGCCAGGAACCAAGCTCATCTAGCAACATCTCCGAAGCCATAAACGTTTACCCCTCCACAGCCGCAATCTTGCCTCTAGGCTCTCAAGTTTATCTTTGCCCCATCAACATTACTAATTTACCCCTTGTGAAACGAGGTATGTGGTGCAGCCCCTGTAGAAAAAGCCCTCTCCGGTAACACAGGCGGCACGGAGTTACTCGTATTACATCAGGACATGCCTGCATGGCATTCCTTCATTTATCCAAAAATGGGTGCGGACATTGCAACAGGTCCCTGAATATGATTGGCGGTACTGGAGAGTGGTAGGGAAAGAGAATGAGCGCTCCCCTCTGTGTATTCTCCACGGTGGGGTGTAACCTGGAGGTAAAATTCCATACATGGAACGGACAGATGGGCTCCCAGAACTGAACACCGGAGGGTAATAATGAGCACTTCCCCCTCAACTTGCGCAGGCGTCGCCCCTCCCGTAGTCTTTAGGGTTCGAGAGCCGCCAAAATCTGGGCCATTGATCCTTCAATGGTTACATCGGCCTTAATAGATCGTGTGGACTGCTCCCAATTCTCCATGACCTTTTGAGTTAGCTCTGGTCTGTACGGATGTCGTGGAATTTTGCCGTTTGTTTTCTCACTTGTTATGCGATATTATTATTTTTTTATAAAGTAAATTAGATAAGGAAAAAAATGCAACAAAAACAAAAGGAAGAAAACATGATGCATGCTTTAGGAGAAGTGGAAATCACAGGATAAACGATGACGATACTGATGTAAAATTAACACAGCCGGATACCCCACAAACATCCCTGATCTTTCATTTAAAGGAAATTTGGATCATTACATAGTCTAAGGAACAAAACACTATTCGATGTACATTCAATCCCGCGCACGGGAATGAAAGAATTCATCGCTCCCCACACCATTTAAAATGATTTTAATAAAACAATTCTATTTCGCTGGGAGTTTGAGTTACAAAAAGGAGTGCTTGCTTCAGCATTTTTCGGACACCCATCGGGGAATGTCTTTCAATTGCCCCGTTTGCCAAAGCAGCCCCAACGGGAGAATTTTCCTTCCAGGCTTTACAGCCATTTCTTGCTCGGCGATGTGCTCTTCCATTCGATTATCAAGGCGATGCCTTTCTTCAAAATTATCGACCTCATCCTCCTCCTGTTCCTCGATATATTCTCCTTTGTTTTATTCAGAGTCGATGCTCGTCCTCTGTCTTCCGTTAGCTTCCAAGCTCCCTATTCATTTCCGCCTCGAAACGACATAGCCATCTCTTCATCCATGCCCCGCTTTTTCTATCTGAATCTGCGCTTCTCTAATCTCTTTAGGGCTTCTCGTTTATCTCTTTTGCTTCTTCGTAGCGGTGCTTCCAACTCCTTTCCCTCTTCTAAAGCCCACCGTTTCTCATTACCCTCATGGATAATTCCTTAACTCGCGGCAGCTAGATCCTGTTTTCACTCGACAAGTGTAAATCCCTCTCAACCTTCTGGCTTTTGACAAGGTTTGCATAAGCCCCGACTTTTCTTCATTATCATTTTTCATATCCACAAGATCATTACGCGCCCTTGTAATTCGTTTCCACCTAGCATTCTAATTTCAATTTCTCCATCTCAGCTTTTTAGTTGTTGCACCTCTTTCACTTTCGGGAAGCTTGGATGGTCCTTCACTAGCTGATTTATCTGGATTGGTTTGAAAGGCAGCTTCGTGACTACTTCAATCTCTCAAAACATCCAGGTGTGATAACTAACCCGCTATCACTCTCCATCCCTTAAGTCCTGCTCTGCTCGACACAACATTTTCCCAGGCGCTTTTAACCTTTCTAACGTTCGATATGAATGAAATTTGCCCGTCGTCGTATAAGAATAGAGGGTTAGTGGTAAGCAAGGGAATCTGATGATGAAGGTGCCCCTTTTATAGATGCCCAAATGTCTTTGCACCAAAAGGGGGTTGGAATGATACAGTACCGGGGGGGCGCGGCACATATGAGAGGCACATTGGAAAACTACCACAATGTTGTTAAGCCAGTTTATTCCGAGCCAAGGAAGGCGCACATTTTGAACTTTTCGCTCAAGCCGGCAAGGAAATCGGGCCCATCGTTTCCTCTTTACCTTTAAGCCCTTGTGTTGTGACAAAGTCTCCGATAGACTCTTAAAACGTCGCCCATTTCATTTAAACACTGCGCGGTTGTCATCCATGTATACTGTATACAATGCGGTAAGCAACAAAGAACTTCTTTCCTTTTCTCATGGCCAACAAAAACTCAACGTCCCATAAACATCCGCAAGAACTGCTGTTCAGGATTCTCTGACCTGGTTTACTCGCCACGAAACGTCTCTCGCGGTTGTTTGTTTTGTACCACAAATTCTTCTATTTTTGGAAACAAGACGGAGCCATATATGGCAAGGCTACTAATACATCTATGAAAAGTTCCCACTCTTTTAACAGCCAGGTGATGTAAATACTGCTCTAGAATATTCCCTTTGTGATAACCCATGCACGATTCCTCATCATCTCGTCTTTCAAGCTCCTTGGGATTGAATTTCATGATGGTTAGCAAATAGTCTTGGATAGCATAGGGGTTTAATAGAGCAGATGCTCTAAATGTTGATGGGAGTGGTGCCCTCCAATGGGTAAACCCAAGATATGCTCGAAACTCCTCTAAGGTTGGCGCAACTGAAACGTCTGAATTGGCAAACAGCGACAAGCGGAGAATCATAATATTGTTGCAAAGGCTTTGTGATAGGCGGGGTGGTATTTGTAATCAACATCCTTAAATTCAACAAATTTCCATAATTTCTCTGAAAGGTTTCGCTCCTTTAGGCTTAAGCCTTTGCCCAAGTTTATAGCCGGTAAAATTTCCAACATGAGTCCTTAGACTTATACTTCTTTCTTAAATCGGAAGAGTCGGTTGTGCTGTGTAGCATCGGATCTTGTGTTTAACATCCATCTAGTATGGAAGTCAAGTAGGTACCTGTGATTCCCTTAAAATTAAACATGTTATAAATGATGTATGAATATGATGCAATTGATAATAAAAATAACATGCAAACAAAACACATGCATGGGTATGAAAGTTAAATCATTAAAAAAAACGAAACAGCGTGAGGGTCACAGAAGCATATATTCCTCCATCGTGCCCTACCAAAGGTCACTGCTTTAAGTTCAAGGTCAAGATATGCAATCTCACAAGGATGCTTCCTGAACCTAAAGTACAAAAAAAAGGGGGTCACTAGAGCTATGGCCCCCTTCATAGCATTTCCACAACAGTCGAGTAATCAACTAGGTGTGAAAACACATATGAAGAGAACAGATTCTAGCTGGAGTTCTCACGATAGCCAAACAGGAAGTACATCCCAGAGTGACACCGCTACACAACTCCTCTAATTCTAAGCTACGCTCAGACCCGGGTATAGGGCCCCCACTCATGTTGATATGCCAAAAAGGTGTGTGTGAAGGGAAGGGAAATTATGCCACCCAAACCCACCTGCAAAAAACCAGAAAAATTCCCAGGCAGATAAAACATATTGTCTACCCTAGGGTTCATATTCCACAGTTATTGCAGGTATCCGAATATACACATAGATAGAGAAAAGGGAAAGAAAAAACACAAAGCAAAACCACCACCAAAATTCGCGCATCTAATTAAATGACTCGACTCTCTAGACGTCCCCAGTGGTGGAGTCGCCATCATGTCGCAACGGAACCGCGAGGGGACGAGATCCAAAAAAGAAACGGGTTTTAAAAAGGATTTGGAGTCGCCACCATAGTTTATTATGGAAAAACTCATGGAAAAACTCAAAATGATAAAGCACGTCCACGAAAAACATATTCTGGGTTGGGAGTCGGTTACGTGTAGGGAAGGTGTAGCACCCTACAACGCAGCCCTAAGCGCAAGTTACTTTAACTAAACACCATTGCGCGAATATGATGGGTTTTCAAATGTTTAAACATTCCCCTAAATAAAAATTATAAAAAACAAATATATTTTTTTTTTTTGGGCCCGACAAGATTGACTTGCTCATACGTTATTCTCATTCAAAATGAGACAATCAGGGTTACGTAGTTCTAGCTAAAAAGTGTTTTTGTGTTTGGAAAAAAGAGATGTTTTTAATTCTTGGAGATTTAATTTTATATTTTCGAGAAAAAGAATGGTAACGAGTACTAGGCCGAGCGAACGGCGCAACGAGTATCATCCTTTAAAATGATTATTTAAATATTTTAATTTATTTTTTTGAAAAGAGCGATAACGATATTAAGCATAGGCCGATGCGAACGATCACACGAGCACTAATTACTGTTATCTGCTTTATTTAGGAAGATGAGAGCATGAGTTGCTAGGCTGATGCGGGCAGTCGCACGAGCACTCTACCGTTATGTTACTTATTTGGAAGACTTGAGAGTATTGAGTGCTAGGCGATGCGGACGATCGCACGAGCATCGTACCCTACGTTTCATATTACGTAAATAAGAGAGAAAAAAGTATTGAACACTAGGACGATGCGAACGATCACAGCGAGTTTCAACCTTTAACGTTTTTGAAATTTTATTTAAGAAAAAAGAAAAGAAAAAAGGTTTTAGCACAAGGACGACGCGCGAGCGGGTCACACGTGTTTACTTAACTTCAAAACGATTTTATGTTAAAATTATGTAAGGAAGAAAAAAGGTTTTTAGCACAAGACACGCGACGGTCACCGTGTGCTTAAACCTTTAATTAAAACAGCTTTTTGAAAATTATTTAAGGAAGAAGAAGAGGTTTTTTAGCACAAAGGACGACGCGAGCGGGTCACACGTGTGCTTAATTAAACCATTTAAAAATATTTTGAAATTTATTAAGGAAGAAGAAGAGGTTTTTAGCACAGGACGACGCGGAAGCGGGTCACACGTGTGCTTAAACCTTTAAAACGTATTTTTGAACATTTTATTTAGAAAAGAAGAAAAGGTTTTTAGCACAAGGACGACGCGAGCGGTCACACGTGCGGCTTTCTTTAACCGTTAGAACTTTTCTTGTTAATTTTTATTTATATGTGTATATAAGTAAAAATGATTTTATATAATATTTGAAATTTAATGTGGAATAAAATAAAGTAATAAAATAAAAATGAAATGAAATAGATAATTTAAAAGGCAAATGAATAAATTAAATAAAAATAAAAAAATGATTTGTCTAACGGTCAGCCGAAAAGCTTGGATAACGAAACGGTCCGTGGTTAAAGCCGACGTACGTGGGAAAAGACTCAGAGTCACGAGGCGATCGTGGGGAGAGTTGACGAAAAGGGGGGAACGAAGGCTGGACTGAAAACGAACGCTCGTTGAAGAGATGACGAACGGACGTTGAGAAATTGAGGCTGTGACGAACGCTCGTTATGGATGACGAACGAACGTTCAACAATGGAACTTAAAAGACGAACGCTCATTGTTTGAAACCTACGGAACGGCGTTTCAAAAATGAAGCTTAAGGACGAACGTTCGTTTTTATTAACTGACGAACGGTCATTCAAAAATGGAAAGCTTAAGGACGAACGTTTTTATGACATGACGACGGACGTTCAGATATGGACAAAAGCTTAGGACGAACGCTCGTTGTTTGATGAAACGACGAACGGAGTTAAAAAATGAAGCATTAGGACGAACGTTCATTATTGACATGACGAACGGACGTTCAGATATGGAAGCTTAAGGACGAACGTTCGTTATTGGCATGACGAACGGACGTTCAAATATGGAAGCTTAAGGACGAACGTTCGTTAGTGACATGACGAACGGACGTTCAAAAATGGAAGCTTAAGGACGACACGTTCTTATTGAATGCGAACGGAACGTTCAGAAATGGAAAAAGCTTAAGGAACGAACGTCGTTGTGACATGACGAACGGACGTTCAAAAAATGGAAAAGCTTAAGGGACGAAACGTTCGTTAAGGCTTAAGGTTAACGAAGAACGCTCATCCTTTAGCTAAGAGCGCTCATTCGTTGGATAACGAACGTTCGTTATTGAATGGCGGGACGGACCGTAAAGGATTAACTAAGGTTAACGAAACGCTAATTTCTGTAGCTAACGAGCGTCATTCGTTTGGATAACGAACGTTTCGTTAGGGAGAAGGATGAGCGGAACGGTTCAAAAGGCTTAGTTTAACGGGCGCTCGTTCACTTTGATAACGAGGTTTCGTGTTGTGGAGATGGCGAACGACAGCGTTCCAAAAGAGGCCCAAGGCTCCCAAACGACGCTCATTTATGGCCAGGCCCAGTGGAAAAAGGCCAGTGGAATGGATTTCTAACCTAGGAATTTTCTAGGGGTTCAGGAGGTTCTCCTAATTCTCACTCTTCAAGCCGATTTGATTTGCACTTCTCCAGATTTCAAGGTTCTTGTTCAATCACCACAACTGATCACCACCTCTGCCAGGGCCGACCAACGTCACCTCAAACAGAACGCCGGCCTTGGCTCACCGGTGGGTGACCCCTTCGCACCACCAGAACCACCGTCAGCCCAAGACACTCATCGTTGCATTCTCTCTCTTCGAAAAACCAGCGATTCTCAGGGATGGTTTTTTTTCCTCCGTCTTCATTCCGATCCGCTCGGCCATCCTCCATCCAGCAACATCCACTCACCATTGCTAAAACCTCACGACGAGCATGCACTGTCACGATGATGTCCCTCCCCATGCCTATACTCATTCCACCTCCTCGGCACACCACACGGCACCATCACCTACCAGGACGACTTTAGGCGATGCCACTGCACCACCACACAGCAGACTACTACTTCCAAAACCGCCCACCACGAAAAAACAAATCAGCTACTCTCTTCCTCCCATTCGAGGATTTTCTCGATAGGCCGAATGCCCTCCTGGCAACACCATTTTTCCCTCTCTGCATCCCCTAATTTTTTATTGTTGATTGATTGATTTAAGTTGATGAATCTTGTCATTTGGTATGGAAACGATGAGTTGAGTGCGTAGTGTGCATATGAGCATGAGTGGGATAGATGATTCTGTGGACAATGGGTATATGGGCTGGCGAGACAGGGGTGCATGGAAGTTATGCAAGTAAAAATACATGATTGAGTCTGGATGTACAGAGAAACAGAGACTTACCTGCTGCTATCGTTCTCTGCGTAGCTGGTGATCTCCTCTCGCCGGTGACGGGGTGCCCAATGCTGACTCTGGATGTGATCCAGATAATGGTCTTGTGTGCACTCTTTTCCCCTCTTTTCTCTCTCTGATCAAAACCCAATTCTGCTCCCCAAAATCTTGGAATTATTCTCTTGTAACAACCTGGTCTCCCCTGCTGAGACACATTTCTTCTCCCATTTCCCACGTTTTCTCCCTTTTTTCTATTTTTTTACTTTTTCCAATTTTATTTTATTTATTTTTTACTTTATTTTTAATTTTAATTTTATTTTTCAATTTTTTAATTATTTTGATTAATTAACACTATTAAAACAAATTGAAAATAAGAAATAAAATAGAAAAAATTAAAAGCAAAAAAAATCTAAATACATAAAAAAAAATAAAAATAAAATAAAATAAAAGCCAATAAAAACACATTGTTTCAACCCGGACAAAATTGGGTGTTGACACCCCTCTAATGAGAGTGAAAGTGAAAATGAAAATTCCAATGGTGAGGAAGTGTATCCTTGTGAGGGTCAACTTCTCATGGTGATAAGGGTGTTGAAAAACCAACCAAGTGTAAAACACTTGTCACAAAGAGAGAACATCTTTCACACAAGATGTCAAATTCAAAATAAAACATGTTCTCTCATTGTTGACAGTAGATCTTGCTAGAAATGTTATAACACTAGATTGGTTAAGAAATTGAATCTTACTGTGATACCCTATCCAAGACCTTATAAACTTCATTGGCTAAATGAAGATGGGGATATAAAAGTCAAGAATAAAATAAAATTGACAATTTCCATAGGTAATTTTCAAGATGAAGTTATTTGTGATATAGTTTCTATGGAAGCTTGTCATGTGCTATTGGGGAAACCCTGTCAATTTGACCATTATACCATTCATCATGGTCTCACCAATGCCATAATTGTGCACAAAAATGATAAGAAATTTGTGCTTCATCCCTTGTCACCTTCCCAAGTGGTTGAGGATCAAACACAAAGGACACTCAACAAGGAGCACGAAAAATAAGAAAAAAAAATCAAAATCAAGAGAAGACAAGAGTAGTCCTTAGGGATGAAAAGGGGGTGTGGGAGAATGGTGTTCCCTCCCACAAGGTCACTTAACATGAAGCTGTTTTAAATAAAAAGGCTTTAGAAAACCTTCTTCATGAAGAGCAACCTAATTACCTCCTCATGTGTCAAGGAACACTCACATAAACATCTAGTGAGTCCAGAACTTGTACTCTATCTTCTTCAATCCTAAAAGGATTGAAAGAATTTGATGATGTATTTCCCAAGGAAGGCCCAATTCGACTTCTACCTTTGAGGGGAATAGAGCATCAAATTGATTTTGTACTGAGGGAAACTCTTCCTAATAGGCCTACCTATAGGAGAAATCCCCAAGAGACAAAGGAGATAGAGTCACAAGTCCAAGACTTGCTAAACAAGGGCTGGGTTCAAAAGAGCTTAAGCCCATGTGTTATTCCTGTGTTGTTGGTGCCCAAAAACGATAGAAATTGGCGCATGTGCTGTGATTGTAGGGCCATCAACAACATCACAATAAAATATAGACATCATATGTTAGGACATGGAGGGTTTATGAAAGGAGAAAGATAGTAGAGAAATAAAGATGAGTACTTAACTGTTGAGCAGTTAAGGGGGTGGGAAAAGGTCTATAAAAAGGACCTCTTTTGTAGTTACAAGTAGACAATCTTTTACTTTGAGTTGTAGACCGGTTCAGACCGGTGAAGAAGGTTAAGCTCCTGGTTTTTCCCAGTTGTATTCTTGATTCTTTGATGTGAATACAGCTGATTCATTACCATTTCTTGTTGTGAGTTTTACTGAAGTGTGCGAGTGAGGTAGAAAGTTAGGATTCTTACCCAGATTCCTAACAAAGTGGTCCGACCTGCCGGATCCAAATCGGAGGGAGAACAAGATGGAAGGGAAGTTACATGCTCTGGAGAACCGAATTGAAGGAAGAATGAACGTAGTTGAAGGATGAATGGAACATCTAGAGATGGCAGTAGAAGGATTGAAGACGGAGTCAGCGGCAAACCAGCAAGACTCAATCGCGATGCGTAAAGACATCCAAGAACTGTTACGGTTGATGGGTGCGCGAACCAAGCAAAACGGAGAGAGCTCTAACGGGAGCCATGGTTTAGTCAATGATAATGGGGGTGGCCGGCGCAACGACGCCGAAGGAGAAAGAGATGGGGAACGTTCAGAGAACCAACCCAATTGGAGGCAAAGGGTGGAGTTACCCACTTTTGAAGGACATGATCCTTTGAACTGGATTAATAGGGCCGAAAAATTCTTCGAGATACAGAAGGTGGCGGAGGTTGAGAAGGTCGAATTGACCCATATTAGCATGGAGGGAAGTGCTGGTTATTGGTTTAAGTTTTGGAAGGAAAAGGCGAGCGATCGATCGTGGGAGGACACAAGGAAGCGTTGTTGATCAGGTTTGAGAGTCATTACAGTGGCGACATTTTTGAGAGGATGGTGACGATCAAGCAAACAACCACCGTGGAAGAATACGTGAGAGAATTTGAAGCACTGGCCGGACAGACGAAGGCGTTTTCGGACGACCACTTGTTGGGATACTTTCTGGTAGGCCTACGAGAGGAATTGCGATGCTAGGTTAGACCGCACGTCCTAGAAATTTGATGACAGCGATGAAACTGGTACGAGACGTCGAAGAGGCTCTATGCGGGCTAGATTTGATGGGTTGGACGACATCCAAAAATTCCCCATGGGGGCGAACAACGGGAGGAGGAGCGGTGATGGTAAGAACCCAACCGCCGAGGAGCAATCCGGGAAGAACAACCCCAACCGAGAGCGTCAGATCAGTGAGACGAGACAACGCGACAGGGAGTAGTTCGGCGAGAGGACGAAGCCACTGGGAAGTGATAGTAGAGGAAGGAAATCGTGAAACCTTCGCTACCCAGAATTTATGAAACAAAGGGAAGAAGGGAGGTGTTTTAGATGTGGGGGGTGGGGGGGGCTTCAGTCCTGGGCACTAATGCCCTAAGAAGAGTTTACGGGTAGTGTTATTGACGAAAGATGAAGAGGAGGAGGTCGAAGCGGAGCCACAACGAAGGGAGCTATCGGCTTTTTCGACCAGCGAATTTGCAGATGGAGGGGCCATCTTGCTGGCCAACCAAGGTGTTGGATAGGAGGATCCAACAGCAAGGGGAGGACAGGCAGGAGCAGGTTCTAGTTGAATGGCAAGCAGGAGAGGAGGATAGTGCAACTTGGGAAGACAAGATAACAAAGCCAGAGCCTTTTCCAGAGTTCAACCTTGGGGACAAGGTTGATCTTTAAGGGGGTAGTAATGTTAGGACATGGAGGGTTTATGAAAGGAGAAAGATAGTAGAGAAATAAAGATGAGTACTTAACTGTTGAGCAGTTAAGGGGGTGGGAAAAGGTCTATAAAAAGGACCTCTTTTGTAGTTACAAGTAGATAGTTTTTTACTTTGAGTTGTAGACTGGTTCAGACCTGGTGAAGGAGGTTAAGCTCCTGGTTTTTCCCACTTGTATTCTTGATTCTTTGATGTGAATACAGTCGATTCATTACCATTTCTTGTTGTGAGTTTTACTGAAGTGTGCGAGTGAGCTAGAAAGTTAGGATTCTTACCCAGATTCCTAACATCATATCCCTAGACTTGACGATATGTTGAATGAATTGCATGAAGTCCAAATATTCTCCAAAATAGATCTTAAGAGTGGTTATCACCAGATAAGAATCAAAGAAGGTGATGAGTGGAAAATTGCTTTTAAAACTAAGTTTGGTTTATATGAATGGATAATGATGCCTTTTGGCCTTACTAATGCTCCAAGAACTTTCATGAGACTTATGAATCATGTCTTAAGGGATTGCATAGGGAAATTTGTTGTAGTTTATTTTGATGAAATCTTGGTGTATAGTCAAGGTTTGTTAATCAATTATTTGCAAACATTGACAAATGCACCTTTTGTATACATAATGTCATTTTTTTAGGGTTTATTTTCAATAAAAATGGGGTTCATGTTGACCCTGAGAAAATAAAGGCCATCCAAGAATGGCTTACCTCAAGAATGTAGAAGTTAGAAGCTTTCATGGATTGGGGAGATTTCTAAGTAACCATAAAATCCCATGATTTGGGGATATTGTGGCCATAGATAAAGGGTATCAAGTACCTATTGAGCCTAGGGGGCAATAGCTATAAAGGAAACTTACTTGGAGCTAAAAAGCAGGGGGAAGGGATAGGAACTTGATTATTCTAGATAAAGGCAACTTTTAGACTAAAATAGCTTCCATTGATAAAAGTAGCTAGTTAGTAGTTGTGAACTATGAACATATCAATTACATAGATGGTTAGAATTATGCTTGTTCGGTTTTTCGGCAACATGAAATATAAGCATGTATATGTTTTAATTCTCGTCAATTCAAACAACCCCAAATTATGAGTTTTCCCTCTTTTTATATCTTCATCTACAAACTAGTTTCATTGCTACAAGAATCCTTTGATCCATTTCACCCTCCAACTCTAAAGAAACAATAACATAAAACCTTCTAACAAATAAAGAAAAAATCATGCATTACAAATTCTCAAATGAGAAACGAAAAACCTCACACATGATATTCCAAACATACTAGATTGAAAAGAAACATTTAGGATCATGTGATATGGAGCTAATAATAGATTGTTTGTTGATTTTAAGCCTAACTCATTCCCACAAAATCGGCTTGTAAGGTAAGGTTTGCATCCACTTACATACTCTAAATTGGTCGTATCATTAGTCGATGTACGACTTCCAACATACTCTCCTCACGTCGAGGTATATATATCTCGAATTAATCCTAAATTCTCACAAAGATATATTTGAGGAGATAACGGAAATTGATTTGAAGGACAAGTGGAGGAATATAGCGGGATATGGGTGCAAATTCTCAATAGTAGCACTGCTACAGTTCTGAACTCCACCTTCTTGCTTTTCTCCTTTTTAAATGGAAAAAGTTTTCTCCTCTTGGGACTAGGCAAATTAAATCTACTTGCACAGTTTGATGTTCTACCCTCCGGGCCATTTATGAAATCCCACTCATAAGCACGTACGATACTATTTGTTTCCATCAAACTAGGCTTGTGGTCACAATTTTGAGAGATACAAGCTTGACCAGTTTCCACTAGATTAGCCTCATATCATTTATACGATGTGGGTAACATAGATTTAATTTGCCTTGTCCCAAGAGGAGAAAATTTTCTCCATTAAAGACCTATAAACCGGTAAACAACAAATATCTCCACAATAGGCTCTAACTTAGCTCTGATACCATATTAAGAAGTGGACTTTAAGCCTAACTCAACCCCACAAAATCAACTTGTAAGGTAAGGTTTGCACCCACTTATATACTATAAATTTTTTATTTAACAAAATAATAATATTTTGTTTAAGAAGCCTTAAACACCACATTCTTCTTAATTTTTACAAACTACACTTCCTTTTACAGAAGCTAATAATCTTAAAACTTTATTGACTAATTTTCAAAGATTTTTCCCGTTCTAGATACAATGTAATTACCTTTAATCAAAATAAACTTAACCTCTACGATTTATTTCCACCCATATCGCGCCATATTCCTGCCTTTGTCCTTCAAATCAACTTTCGTTCTCTCATCAAATATATCTTTTGTGAGAATTTAGGACTAACTCGAGATGTATATACCTTGGCTAAGTGGGTGCAAACCTCTCCTTAAAAGCCGATTTTGTAGGATTTGTTACCAATAAGGAGTATTGGTAAAATTTGTTTTTGATGTGCACAAGAAAGTTTAAGTATTAAGAGATATTAGAATTAGTTAAAAGGCAATTGTCGAAATTAAATGTAGTAGGAAATTTCTTGTAAACTTGTAACTTATTGCATTTTTAACTGCAATATCGATTATGATTTAAGCAATAATCGATTATCACAAGTCCATTACTTGAATAATCGATATCAACTTCATATAATCATAATCACATTTTTTGAAAACTGTAACAGAGTTGAATAATCGATATCACGTACAATAATCGTTATTCCATGGCAAGTTGGGAAGCTGACCTTTGGCACTCATGTACTTTGGCTAATATATTTTGTTTTGGAGAAATTAGAAAGTAACTTTTTTGACTGAAAATCTTAGCACCCTGTGTGTCCATAGAACGTTCTCAGACAGCCTTTTTGTTCATTGTTCCCTTGCTTGGTCTTGTGAAAGGATAGGCTCGCGTATCGTGTGTCGATAGTCGGAGCAGACTCTCTTCAAGTTAGCAAGGTGCTCTGCCTGGTCTTGTGAAAGGAGAAGCTTGTGAAAGTATCGTTGTCGATTGCCCTGAGCGGTCTCCTCTTCAAGTTGGTAGAGAGTGGTTCGATTCATTTTATTGCTTGTTCATTATCTTGTATCTGTTAACAATTTGTTAGTTGAAAAAGGTTAATCACTAGTTCATAGTGATTACCGACTGGACGTAGAACTTTGATTTCGAACCAGTATAAATTCTGTGTTGACTTCTTATTCCCTAAACTCATTTTTTATTTTACGTATATCAACTGTTGATTAATTTCTGAAAGAAATTATGTTACTAAAGGACCAAATTTAAGTTAATTGTGATCGAATACGCTTTCCTTTCCCCACTCTCTGAGTATAATTCCTATTCCGCTGCGCTATACTCTTTCGAAAAATCCCCCCCTTCCGATACCATCAATTGGTATCAGAGCTTGCTTTATAGTTTTTTTCAAAATTTGCGAAATGCTGGTCACAATCAAACCATGTATATGTGCTGAGGGTGCGTTCCATTAACAACGTTCCATTGTTTACTGGTTATAACTTTGCTTTTTGGAAATTAGAATGGAGATTTTATGGGGTCCTGTTGACCGAGGTATCTGGCCTGTACAAAAGTGGCCTTATATTCTATGAATCTGTTATGGTGTAGAGATGAAAAACCTTATTTTTAATGGACGGCTGAGAAAATAGACGAGCCCAATTTGATCATTAAGGCTCGATATAATTTAATCTGCCACTAACCATTGATGATTTTGTCAAAGTAATCTGTTTATAAAGTGCTCAAAATGTGGAAATTTTTAAGAGCCTCATGATGAAGTATGGGAATGTTGGCTAAGTTGACTTGTTCGAACTCATGGTCTACATCAAACTCCTCAAGCTCAAGCGATTCAAATGAGCAAGAAATCTATGCTTGAGGCTCAACGTTAAATCATCTGACACGCCACTCTTGAAGAAAACAAGAAGGACGACAAGGTTTCGTCTTCAAGTTTTCAAATTTATGGCTGGGGAAGAGGCCATCCCTGAAAGCCTACTGTTCAAGCAACAAGAGTAAGAAAGAAAATAAAGACTCACAAGAGAAAGAAGGTTCACATTGCTTGGGTTGATAATGACGCAAGTAGTTCAATGATTCTGTTGAAGAAAAAAATTATGTTTGACAACTAATGTTGATTACACCTACTGCCACCAAGTAAATTGTTCTAATTCTGAATCTAGTGAATTTGATTTGCAAAAAGCTTTTCTTGAATTGTCTTGATGAATCTGAAAAATTGAAGGTTGCTCATACAAATTAATTTGAAAAAAGAAATTTAAACATTGCAAATTAAAATAGAGAAATCATTAGATAGGAGAAGTTTGAGAAATAAAAGTTTCAGTTGGGAAATGAAAGAGTCTTCAAATGTTGAACATCCTGTTGAATGTCTTTCATGTAAGAGTCATATGCTTGATATTGATATTCTTTAAAATCTTCTTGAAGTTGCAACTGGAAATAATAATGTTGAAATGCCTATAACTGTTAGAAAGGTTTATAAAAACAAAAGTGTTTTTAAAAGTACGAACCCAATTAAAACACGCACCCCGTAGGGTATGGGGTGACAAAGGAACTATGTCTTATAGAAACCCAAATGTTTGTCCACGTGCTTTTTATGTAGAAAAGGGGCACACTTCTAACAAATGTAAGAATTAAACATTTTTGATGTTCCAATGGAAAATCTGCTTGGATTCCTGGTTGTAAAGTAAATTGTCTCTAACCTCAAAGGACCCAAATGAGATTAGGGGACCCAAAACTCTATGTTTTGGGTTTTGCAGGTAAGTTCTCAAAAGGGAGGATAAGATTTCCATGGTATTTATGCTTGCGGAAAGAATGAACTAAGAGCAGGAATGAATCCATCCACATGGCTTCAAAAGCCTTGGTTCGAACTCCATGGTGATTGTTTGAGTCTAAGATGTTGTTTGAAACTGTGTTATTGCAACTTTGTTCTGGTTACTTCTTTCTAATTTTCCTCCATATTTTGATTACTGTTATATTTCATTTAATAAATGAGTTGGTTGATAGATTTTCATTGGCATTTTTAGATAATTAAGTTATTTGATGATTGAATTGGCATTTCCGTTTTTTCAAAGATGTTTTTCTGTGGAGATCTATTTATATTCATGCCCATATTGACTAATGATTTGCTTCCGCATAAAGCTTATTTCAAATTGTGAAATCACTGTAGAATAGTCCCCCCCCCCCCCCTTTTTTAAAAGCAGTTGTCGGAACTGCATTTCCCTGTTTGAGTCATGTTCCAGTTTTAAATTCTGGTTTGCCAATATTTCATGATAAAATTCCATTGAACCAAGATAACAATGTTATTGAATTAAATCTGTTTACTGCATATTGTTTTGTTTTATGTTTTATATCTTTGTTTTATATCAGATTTTGAATCATTGGGTTTGGAACAGATGGGAATATGAGAGTGCATGAATCATAGTTGTTGTTTTGAAAGTGTAATGGTGTGTCAAAGTTACTTTTATTAACTGATTGTGCTACCTGAAATGCTTTCATGTCAAACCTGTAGGCGCACTTGTGATCATTTCCATTTAAGCTACTATTGCATTCATTTTAGTTTATAAATTGGTTGCTGTAATCATTGATATCTTAATTGTTTTGAAAAGAGGTTGTTTTATTTCGGGGTTAATTGATATGCTAAACTAAATTTGAATTGCATATTTAAAGGGGATATCTTGACTTTATGCAACTTAGAAGAGATTTATAGGAGTGTTAGACATATCTTAGAATCAAAATCTAATGCAAACGTTTGCATTTTTCGTAAACCTTAACCTTCAATAATCGATTAACACCAAGTTATAATCGATTATTCAATGCATCAAATTCAATTCTGGAAAATCTTGACAGATAACGATTACTCATATGCATAATCGATTATCATGTAATTCTGGCAGTAATTATTGACCTAATATCGATTATCACGAGCCATAATCGAGATTAATCACGCTGACCGTTTAAAAATGAGTCGTGTATGCATCCCATAGGCTTAAACGACATAAACTGCTAGTTTGTCATGTTAGACTGTTTTGTTGTTTTACTTGGCCATTTCATCTATGTTATAATTCTGTCTGTTATGTGTCTTCTTATAATGTAATCTTTATTTTCATAAATAAAATGATCTCTTGACTATATGCATCCTTTGATTAATTGAGGGGGAGATCATATTTAGGGGGAGCCTTTAACATCCGATCTTTTTGCTTCTGATCAAAAAGGGGGAGAAATAATACAAGTGAGAATAAAATTATTACAGGTATTCTACCTTTTGTTGTTTGTTAGCTTGTATGTTTTGCAGGGTAAGCCAACTTTGCTTTTAAAAATGAATTTTGATCATCACAAAAGGGGGAGATTGTTACTTAATAAGGAGTATGGGTAAATCTTGAAGAAATATTTTGTTTTTGATGATCTACCAGAAGTTTTAGAGTTGAAGAAGATATTAGATTAGTTAAAAGCCTTTTGTAGAAATTAAATGTAGTAGGAAATTCCTTGTAACCTTGTAACTTTATGGAATTTTTTAACTGTTAAACCATTTTTTTAGTTAAAAAGGTTTAATCACTATTCATAGTGACTACGACTGGACGTAATCTTTGGATTCGAACCAGATAAAAATTCCTGTGTTGATCTTCCTTATTCCCTAAACTTCATTTTTATTTTAATCGTATATCAACGTTTGATTATTTCTGAAAGCAATTATTTTTACTAAAGGAGACCAAATTAAGTTTAATTGTGATCGAATACGCTTTCCACTCTCTGAGTATTAATTCCGCTGCGCTATACTCTTCGAAAAATACCCCCTCCGATACCATCAGGATTGAGTTAGACTTAAACTTCTTTTGCTAACATTGTTATTACAAGACTATAAGAAGAATGTTATTATTACATTACCCATCACTTTCTTCATTATATGTAGAATTTATCTGTATCTCACTCAAAAAGAAAGAGTAAATATAAATTGATCTTATCTCTAGTCGATGTAGGACTTCCAACACACCCTCTTCACGCCGAGGTATATACAGCTCGAGTTAATCCTAAAATCTCACATAGATATATTTGAGGAGCGAACGAAAGTTGGTTTGAAGGACAAGTGTAGGAATATGGCACAATGTGGGTGCAAATAAATCGTAGAGGTTAAGTTTATTTTGATTAAAGTTGAATGACATTGTAACTAGAACAAGGAAAATCATTGAAAATTACTTAATAGACTTTTAGGATTATTAGCTTTTGTAGAAGGAAGTGTAGTCAATATTTGTTGGTAAATGTAAGTTCTCAATCGTAGCACGGCTACACTTTTGAACTCCACCATCTTACATTTCTCCTTTTTAATGTCTGTTGGTTTATAGGTCTTAAATGGAAAAAAGTTTTCTCCTCTTGGGACTAGGCAAATTATTTAAAGTCGCACAGTTTGATGTTCTACCCTCTGGGCCATCTATGGAATCCCACTCATAAGCACGTGCGGTACTATTATATTTCCATCAAACTAGGCCTATGGTCACAATTCTGAGGGATAGAAGCCTGACCATTTTCACTAGATTAGCCTTATATCATTTATACCATGTATGCAAGATAAATTTAAATTGCCCCTAGTCCCAAGAGGAGAAAACTTTCTCCATTGAGGACCTATAAACCGATAGAAACCAAATATCGCTAGGATAGGCTTTAATTTAGCTTTGATACCATGTTAAGAAAGAGACTTTAAGTCTAACTCAACCCTACAAAATCAACTTGTAAGGTGAGATTTGCACCCACTTAAATACTCTAAATTTTATTTTTAATAATAATAATATGTTGTTTAAGAAGGCTTAAACACCACATTCTCCTTAATTTTTACAAACTACGCTTTCTTCTATTAAAGCTAATAATCCTAAAAGATTATTAACTAATTTTCCATGATTTTGCCTATTCTAGTTACAATGTTATTAGCTTTAATCAAAATAAACTTAACCTCTACAATTTATTTCCACCCATATCGTGCCATATTCCTTCCTTTGTCCTTCAAATAAACTTTCGTTCTCTCATCAAATATATCTTTGTGAGAATTTAAGACTAACTCGAGATGTATATACCTTGGCTATGTGGGTGCAAACCTCTCCGTAAAAACCAGTTTTGTAGGATTGAGTTAGACTTAAACTTCTTTTGCTAACATTGTTCTTACAAGACTATAAGAAGAATGCTATTATTACATTACCCATCACACTCTTCATTATATGTAGAATTTATCTGTATCTCACTCCAAAAGAAAGAGTAAATATAAATTGGTCTTATCAATAGTCGATGTAGGACTTTCAACACATCATTTTCACGCCGAGGTATATACATCTCGAATTAATCCTAAAATATCACATAGATATATTTGAGGAGAGAACGAAAGTTGATTTGAAGGACAAGTGTAGGAATATGGCAGAGTGTGGGTGCAAATAAATCATAGAGATTAAGTTTATTTTGATTAAAGTTGAATGACATTGTAACTAGAACAGGAAAAATCATGGAAAATTACTCAATAGACTTTTCAGATTATTATCTTTGTAGAAGGAAGTGTAGTCAATAGTTGTAGGTAAATGCAAATTCTCAATCGTAGCACTGCTACACTTCTAAACTCCACCTTCTTGCTTTTCTCCTTTTTAATGTATGTTGGTTTATAGGTTTTAAATGGGAAAAGTTTTCTCCTCTTGAGACTAGACAAATTAAATCTACATGCCATGTTCGATGTTCTACCCTCCGGGCCATCTATGGAATCCCACTCATAAGCACGTGTGGTACTATTTTTTTCCATCAAACTGGCCTTGTGGTCACAATTTTGAGGGATAGAAGCCTGTCCATTTTTCACTAGCTCAGCCTCATATCATTTATACCATGTGGGTAACATACATTTAATTTGCCTAGTCCCACGAGGAGAAAATTTTCTCCAATGAAGGCCTATAAATCCAGAATAGAGATTTATGTTTACAACCTTATTTTCGTTTCCATTGTATTAACATTTAAATTTAAAGTTTGTTGAAATAACTTGACTAGAATAAATCACTACGTCTAAAATTTAAACCTCCATTGTGAAAATACTATATATATGAAAAGCATTATTATTCAATAAAAGAATTTTATTAAATAATAATTATTTTCGTACTTAATCATATAAATTTTATTCTTGTGATTATTTACATAAACAATAATTTTTTTATCTATTTAAGAATACGTTTAAATTTAACATTCGATGTGTATAATATTTTTCTATCATTTACAGTTTTTTCTTAAGTATTTTATTTTTGTAATAAATATTATAAAAATATATAAAAGAAATATAAATTTAGAAAATCTATTATCCGGTCATAGTTTTGTAGACAAAATAGAAGTAAATTCACAACCAAAATTTAAGAATAAGTTTATGTGATGAAAGGAGAGAAATATGTCTAAAGATTTGGTAGGTATAAGAAGTGAAATAGGGATCATTGTTTCTTGAACAATTTTGAAAAAAAAAAACAGATTTTGGAATTATAGTAGATATAAAATTCTGCGGAAAGTCGATCAACATCGTATCTATCCCTTAGAGGGAGATCTTTCATATATTTCGAGATCAACCCTACAATATGGTACCAAAAAGCCAAAATAAAAAATTTTAGCCCTACTAAAAATTCTAAAAAAAAGGATTCAACATTTCACGCTCATGTCACGGCGAGGTACTGCAGAAGAAAAAACCGCAAAATCCGATCCAATTTATCGTAATCGATTAGTTAACATGTTGGTTAATTGTATTTTGAAATATGAAAAAAATATTATTGCGTTATCAAATTTTCTATCCACCTATTAATTCAACAAAAAGACATCAACAAATTCATTATTTGTTTTATGTAAGCAATAAGTGGAGTAATTCTTGATACAACAATAAAAGCAAGACACGATAGGGGATCAATTCATCAAGTTATCAATGAAATAAGATTCGCACAAGGAAAAACACTTGCTATTCGTTGGTAATTGGGGGCATCTCGAAAACGTCGGAGTCAAAATATGACTTTCAAATTAATTTTTGAATTATTGGATACTACCATGGGTAGTGGTGATGTCACACGCAAAATGGAAGAGACTCGTAGAATGGCATAGGCAAATAGAACTTTTACACACTTTTGTTAATCCATGAACAAGATCTATATAGACATAGACCCGTGAATCCATACATCTCAATCAAAAAATAATTGAAATTGATGAATATATATATATATATATATATATATATAAATAAACAAACAAAAAAAACGAGAAAACAAAACATAAATCATGGATCAATAAAATCCTCTCAAATACTTGGTTGAGAATAAGAAAGAGAAATATAATGTAAATGCCACATAATAAGGTTTGGTCCTATGAGATTTTTTTAACTATTCCATTCCAACGAGATAAAAAAAATTCGAACCAATTGAGATTTTTTTGAGATTGGATGCAGTTATTGATTCGTTACCTGACATATACCAAATAAAAACTTCGTTCTCGATCTTATGAGAATTTTTATAAAAGTCTTTAATTTGCTTATCCTCAATGGAAGTTTTATTTTCCTATAATGTATTCTAATTTTTAGTTTAATTCTTCTGATGATTGATTGAACCTATGAATAAAAAAATATATATTTGGTTTTATTATCTCTAACAAGTATAGTAACGAAGATAATGACGCTATTGCTCCAATAGAGAAAATAACTTATAATTGTCTTTTCAAAAAAAATTTAAACTAATAATTTCAATGAAATTTTTTAATTTCTTATTTTACTATGTTAAACTCTATCTATTTTTCTATTTGTAGAGTACATTAAATATAAAAAATATTATAAGAGAGTTTTTCTTATTCATATCAACTATTATAGGAAGAATGTTTTTACGTGATACTAACAATTTAATAATTATTTTTTTAATTCTAGAATGTTTTATCTACTGCATGATACACCAAGAAAGATCTATTGTCTAATAAAACTATTACAAAATATTTACTTATAGATAAGAAAAAGCTCTACTACAAAATATTTACTCATAAATAAACAAGCTGTTTTATTCTGATTCATGATTTCTCTAAATTAAAAATAAACCGTTTATTACATTAGAAATATAAGATAGAAATAATAACTTAATTTTTTTTAAATTTATCTTAAAAATCGACGCTAAAAAACTGTAAGATTAAAAGTTTATTCATATGGACTAAATTTTCAATATTTAGGACACTGGTTTAGAATATGCCGAAGATATTCAGGGAATGACACTGTAAGTGCACGCTATCAACTACCAACCGTCAAATTCCAATAATAATTTAAGTTTGTAAACGAAGTTATGGAAAAAATAAAAGTTATTAAAAAAAAGAAGAAAAGAAAGGAAAATTTGCACTTCGTCTTCTTACTCACTCATCAAACTCTTCACGGCTCCTCTGCTTTTCGTTTCTCGCTTGCAGTTGAAACACTCTCTTCTCTTATCACGTGATTCGTCTTCTGGTACGTCAAATGCGACGGTGTCGTTTTCATCGTTTTCCTTGCTCTTTTCTTGATTCCATTTATATTCCTTCAATCCAATTTCGTTTCTTGCTCGCACCAGAAATTTTGTGGTACTTGTTCTAAGAAATTTTCCTCCGTCGGATCGTAAAAGCTTGTTGAAGACGTTAATACATGTGCATCTAGAATAATTTTATTAGCTACTGTTTGATTGGGATTCCAAATTCCAAAATTCTAGTATTGGTTTCCTATTGTTGAGATCACACGCAGCAGAACTAGATTCGGTTTTTAAGTTTATCCGTTTATACCGTAGCGATCCTTGAGCGTGAAGATTTTCTACTAACAGTCCTCTTTAATTATTTATTTTTTATCATATTCTTTTACTGTGAAAAACGTTCTTACATGAGGCACCAGTGAGAAGTATAAATCGCACGATTGTATCCTGTGAAGTAGGAATGGGAGGAAGAACGTACACTTTTGGAAAATTTTAAAAGGATTTATGATCATATTTGCGAGAATTTGGTTTTTTAAGAAGTTAAAGGCATTATAATATGATGTATTTAGCCGACCTAACTTTTGTTGTTATTCTTTTACTATTAAGATGTGGGTTCACCCTTTAAGTGGTCTTCAATTTGATATCTCTTGCTTACATTTTTTTAATTAAAGAAATAAAGAATTCAACACTGATGGTCATTGTCTATCAGAAAGCCACCTGACGTTGGTTGAATTGTAGATATGTAGTAATCAAAACCATATATTTTTCTTTAGCTAGAAAAGAACTTAAGCTTTTTAAGTCCTTTTCCCCCTTTATGCTGTTGTGTTGGCTTGCAACTTTTTGGGGATTAAGGTTAGCAAATTAAAACTGTTTGCTTCGGCGCATCTTAGCTTTTCTTATAAAAGCTGACTAATCAAAACTTTTCCGTGCTTGATTCGTGTGTTTGGTTTAGGTTATCTTTTCTTTAAACATCACAAGGGCGCATAGCTTTGCATTTTATAAATCCGGCTTGGTGGAACCTTGTTTGGTAACCTTTTTTTTTTTTTTTATGTGACTGCAGGTATGGATAGTGCTGCAGGTCAAATTCTCTATCCTTTGCACCGTTGCAAAACTGTTCATCTGGTTTGTTGCAATTTTATCCTTGAGTCATACTTGTTTTTCTCAATTTTTTTTAAAATGAACTAGTGAAGGTACTGGCTTATGGTTTACTCGTTTATTTCATAGAGGCTAATAAGATCAATTCATACATGTACCGCATACACCCTTTATCTGTCAAAAAATATTTTTAAATAACTAAAAAATCAAAACAAAGTTATTCAAATTAGTCATCAGTTTTCAACGGGCTCTTCTTCACTGAAGTTTCATTCCTTCTCTTTCCAAGTTATTCGAATCGCTAAAATTCACAGATTTCCCAGTGCAAACAACTTACTCGTTCCAGTTTTTATTGCTTTTCCTCATTAATACACTGTAATCTTTCAAAAAGTAAGGATGAGTACATGTAATTCAGTTTATGCGGACTAAATTCCTTAAACTTGGTATTTCAATCACAGATCTTAGAAATAGTCATAATAATAAGTTTAAAATATAGGTCTTATAAGAAATTCCCATTGGAGCATTCTAATGTGACATGGGAAGGTCTTAAAGACCTTGAGAAACAAAGAAAAAAAAATGCTTTTCTCCATGGAAAGATTGTACATGTTTAAAGTGTAAATAAAATATTTTGAAAGTATAGGTCTTATAAAAGCTTTCAAAAGAAGGATTTTAAAACTGATGTGGTAAGCAGGAACCAAAATAAAGTAAAATAAGATCAAATGGTATGACTCTTAAACTGAAAATTACCTTAGATGTTGAACATGTTTTACTGTTCTTGAGATCATTCGTCATTTGGATCACTTTCTATGGCATTAATGTCTTGTAAAAATTTGTATACAGGTTAGACATGCTCAGGGAGTTCATAATGTTGCAGGAGAGAAGAACCATGATGAATACATGTCTTACGATTATTTTGATGCACACCTAACCCCTCTCGGTTGGAACCAGGTAGTTGCCAGGCAGATTTATTTAACGTCATGTTTTCGAGTATTGTTGGTTTTAGTGTTATGCAGAATTCCTCTCAAAGTGATTTCTTATCAAAGAGACAACGAGTCAATAGCAATGTTCTTTATCTACTTATTTCCTTCCCTGGTTAATTTTTGGTCGTTAAACGTCGCTTTGTGGTTGACAGGTTGATAATCTGCAAAAACATGTGAAGGCAACAGGACTTTCGAAAACTGTCGAACTTGTTGTGGTTTCCCCATTGTTAAGGTATAACTAAATTGTTATTTGGAATTTTCCTCTGACATGCATCACTTTGATTCTGTTATTTCCTTTATTGTCTTGTTAAAAATGTACATCTGAACAAGTGTGCAATATGTGTAAAATAAGATAAGTTGAAAGAATGTTTATTGGTAACATTCTGACAATGATGCCAACATCACTTTGATGTGCAATATGTGTAAAATAAGATAAGTGTGCAATATGTGTAAAATGTACATCACTTTGATGCCAACATATCATATCTGACAATGATGTTTATTGGTAAGATAAGTTGAAAGAATGTATGTTATCTATTGTTTAACAAAGCAGGGACGAGATATGTTGGCATCAGACAACGGTGGATATAACACCAGAAATTGGCCAGAATGACTGAAAATTAGGACATAGTTTGTGAAAACTTAAATCTCTTATTGATTAGTCATGTATGAACCGGTTATTATGTTTTTCTTCTGCAACCTGACTTGTAACAAATAGAACATAAATATTGGGATAATTAGGGAAACTATCTGACATTAGTTTTTGAATTTCAACACATTGTGTCTGCTGGTATGTTATATTGATGCTTGTATTTTTTATTTCTCTACTCATGTTATTGTAATGTCTTTCATGTTCTGCTTTCGTTTAAATCATGATCACACTATGACTTTAAGGAAGGGTCTTCTAATATCTCTTTAAATTTACGAGAAGTTGGATACAATTTCAGCCATATCTTTTATGTTGAGATAGAATTTGACCTAGTTGATATGATAAATTGATGGTATGTGTGAAGAAATCTTTTTTAAATGTCTTTCATTTAGTGAGAACATAGAATACTTATGTGTTTGGAGCTATTGTGAATTGAAATTGCTAATTATTACATTACAGGACCATGCAAACAGCAGTTGGAGTCTTTGGTGGTGAAGTATACACTGATGGGATTAGTGAACAACCTCTTATGATGGAAAATGTCGGACACAGTGATCATCTTGCAGTTTCTAGTCTGAACTGCCCTCCATTTATAGCGGTGGAGCTTTGCCGAGAGCAAATAGTATGTTACTCTACAAAGAGGATGATAAATAAATGCTACACTACATGAAAAATACTGTCTTGCTTTGCTGCTTGGGTGATTGAATAAACTGATTTACATAAATCATTCCCACGGTTTGTCAGATTCTGGTAGATCCTAAAATAAAAAAATACAGATAAACCAACTGAGTTCACAATTTGGCTACTAGACCATTGACCGTCATCTCGAGCTTCTGCTCAATGAAACTGATGAACATCGTGTCTTCCAGTCTCATCTTTTCGTGAACTTTTTGTGTGTTCCTTTACTGAATAACTTCAAATCATTATATAGCTTTCTGAGAGTTTAAAACGGCCCTAAAAGGTTATACTGGCTAGTCCAAACATTGCCCAGTTCTGTTTGTTCTTATGTTACGTCTGATTATGACGACATCTCCGACAAGGTCACTTGAATTTTTAAACTGTCCAAAGTTGGTAGGTTTATTGTAGTGAGTATGACTTCTTTGAATTATTTTGCAATCTGCTATTTGCCTTTTTCAATAGCCGTTTCACTAAACAATTAATAGAGGTTACTTGTTTCAGTATATATGTATGTGGCCAATGAACTTGTAACTAGCGAAAAGATTAAATTAACACGAAGAGGGAAAAGACTTTTAACTACCTCCCTCGTATCGTTTTAAATTCATTAGCTATACGAATAATGATTTTATGTGATGCTTTATTTTTGTAATACAGGGACTTCATCCTTGTGATAAGAGAAGAACCATCAGCGAGTACCGGAATATGTTTCCAGCAATTGATTTTTCACTTGTAAGTATTTCTTTTAACAATCAAGTTTGTTCTGATGCACACTGGTTCCCAGAAGATAAATAGAAGAATATGGTTGAACAAGATTCATTCTTAATGTGAAATATGTTTAGATTGAGAGTGAGGAAGACATTTTGTGGAAACCTGACGTCAGAGAGAAGGTAGAAGCAGTTTCTGCTAGGGGCTTGAAGTTTTTGGAATGGTAAGCGGGATTAAATAATTTTGTGCATGTTTCTTGTCAATGACTGCATATTTAACAGGAAGATTAATCTTGCTGAACAAAAAGGTAGGGATAGAACAAAGAGGCACGAGCATACACAAATTAAGCTTCTTTCATATTTGCATAATTTAAATTCAAAAAGAAAAGATGTATTGGTTTGGATCACTTCAAGTGTTTGCTGAGATTTTTGCCTTATTTTTTTGCATTGCATCTGAAACGTTTGTTTGCGGTTCATGTGGTTTCATATTTAGATTTTATAGAATGTGACTTTGTAATGAGGCCAAAATCTACATTTTAGATGGTTCTCACATTCTTGCCTTTTCTCTACCAGCTTGAATATGTTTTACACAATATTTGTCGCAAGTGTCATCTAGCAGTTACAGCCAAAGATCTGACATCTTTTCCCCAAATTTTGCTGTGTTGGTTCAGGTTGTGGACACGTAAAGAGAAGGAGATAGCAGTTGTTACCCACAGCAGTTTTCTGTTTCATACCCTTCGTGCTTTTGGAAAAGATTGTCATCCGAACATAAAGAGTGAAATACGCAAACAGTAAGCATTTGCCTTAACTAATCGATTAGAAGCATATTCAGGTTGATATATGGTTGGATAATAAATGATAAGGTATCTTTTGAAAATGTCTCCTGAACACTAAGAATCAATTATAAGCCTTCAAGAAAAGCTAGGAAATATAAAAAAAACAAACTTCATGACTTTATTTTATGTTGTTTTAATATAATCTAAATTAGTTACCTAGAAATTCTCCATCAATATAATCCAAATAATACAACACACTCATCGGCACCCTCGTTCTCACTCCGTGCTCCCCATTGTTCACTAGCATAGAAGTCACCACGTTTTGTGGTTGGTTTGTTGGAAAAGGAATTTCTTTTCTAATGAACTTGACATCCTTAAATACAAAATATTTATGCGTTTCTATTCCTTCAGTTGAGAAATCTCTTTTGGGCTTCTGACCCTTCCCTTGCACAAAGCCAAATTTCCTTTCCGCCTTTAGTGAGGTTGAAATTTTTCTTGCTCATTTATCGTAGTTATTACCACGTTATAGAATCGAGATAATGATGTTTCTCAGACCATCACTTTATCCAAGATAAGTTTGTTTTCTCTATCTTTCTGTTAGGCATGATCTGTCATAGTGGTTCTTGCCTTATAATTCTCAACAAGTAATTGATTGGTGATAATGATGTTTTCCAGCCCGTAACTCAATTCATGATGGTACATTTCTTTTCTCTCTATCCCGCCATCATATGATCTCTCATTATGGAACTTGAGATTAAAGTAAAGAACATTTAGAGTGAATTTGTGAGAGTGTTTCCCCACTTAGGATTTCATATTTATAGTAGTTTGAGATACATTAAATACAATGGATGAGAGAAAAAAAAGAAAGAATTCTAGAAGATGGTCGTAGGAACTAGGTCTAAAGCATGCTTCTAGGTACTAGGTCCAACGCATAGTGCAATAAGTCCTATTTAAGACTATTTATTCTAACACTCTTCCTCAAACTAGAGCATACAAATTGTATGTATCAAGTTTGAAACAAATAAATTCAATCTAAGGACCTCTCAAGAATTTTGTTAATACATTTGCAAGTTGATCATTTCATCCGACACACTTAATGCAAATTTCTTTTGACAACAATTCTTCTAAAATAAAATGACAATTTATTTCAATGTATTTGGTCCTCTCATGGAATACAAAATTAGAAGAATTGTAGAGAGTAGCTTGATTATCACAACAATACATCTTCATTGGCTTGATGTCAAAATTCTTGTACAAATTATTTAACCCATATAAGTTCACATGTCAGGGATGTCATTGTTCTACACTCGACTTTAGCAAATGATCGTGCAACAACATTCTACTTTTTACTTTTCCACGAGACTATATTTCGTCCAAGCAAAACACAATATCCCATGATAAAACGTCTATCCATAGGAGAACTAGCCCAATCAACGTCATGATATCCAAAAACTTGGGTATTTCCTTTATCTTTATAAAAGAAATCCCTGTCTTTGAGCCTTTTTAAGATATCTTAGGGTATGAATGACAACATTTCAGTGATCAACACAAGGATTTTGCATGAATTGGCTCACAACACCAATTGCAAAGGACAAATATGGCCTAGTAATAGAAAGATAAATAAGTTTTCTAACTAGTCTGTACCTTTTGGATCAAAGAAAGCTTCTCCTTTTTTTTTCATTAATTTCTGATTTATATCTATAATACGACAGTCCATTGTTTACAGTTGATCATACCTGTCTCTTTAAAGATATCAAGAGCATATTTCCTTTGAGAAATTACAACTCCTTCCTTCAAATAGGCTACTTCTACGCCCAAAGTTACTTTAGATTTCCAAGATCCATAGTCTTAAAATGATGGTATAAATGTTCCTTTAACTTAGAGATTTTACTAATATCATTGCATGTGATCACTATATCATCAACATATACTATTAAGTACACACATTTTCCAGGGAAGGTATGGCAATAGAATACAAGATGAACTACCTCATTATGTTTCTACCGAAAAAATTGAATAATGTGGCTAAATTTTCTAAACCAAGCATGAGGAGATTGTTTAAGACCATAGAGAGAGTGACACAACTTACAAAGCAAACCTGATAGGGATTGGAAAGTATATGAGAGGAGAAGAAAGGAAGGGGGAAAGTGAGTTAGAAGCATAATTGTATTAACAATTAGGAAGTTGCGGGAATGAGATGATATAAAACAGAGTTATTGTTTCTTTGTTAGGGAGAAAGGATTGTTTTGTAAAGTCTGGACTTTGGCTAGAGGAGGGGGATTAGGCTCCCGTTTAGATCATTATGATTGTACATTGTTCTCTAATAATCAGGAACCCAATTCTTTTCTATATGTGTTCTTGTTGTTTGTGTTGAAAGAGTGAGCAAGATAGGTTTAATTTCTCAGAAACCTATCAATTGGTCTAACCTGCCGGATACAATTGGGAGCAAAAGGTGAAATGGAGTGGAGAATCAACAGGCCATTAAACGTAGTAGAGGGTCAACTGGAAGCTATGAAGATCGTAGTGAATAGGATGAAGGCGAAAACGGCGGCACTACGTCAAGACTCAGTAGCGATATGTCAAGACTTGTAAGAAGTCATGAAAATTTTGGGAGGACGACCCACGGCCAGGGGGGACATTTGGACGGAAGTCAGGCATCCGTCAACGGGAACAAGAGGGCTTGGTGAGAAGAAGACATTGGAGATAGAGAGGCCGAATGCCATGAAAGGCAACCCAATTGGAGGAAAAAGGTAGAATTGCCCGTATTCGAGAGATTGACTCGTTGAATTGGATTAATAGGGTTGAGAAATTCTTCGAGTTACAAGGGGTAGCAGAGGAGGCAAAAGTGCGCCTAGCCTACATCAGTATGGAAGGTAGCATTAGTTACTAGTTGGAAGGAGAAAGACAAGAATCGTACGTGGAAAGGTCTAAA